>JAMKCH010051863.1:0-103998 GCA_023653785.1 Ophioderma brevispina | reverse complement strand
GCTGGCTCTCTACATAGTATTCTGGTAGGAATGAGCGGACAGCAATGCCCATGGGTGTCATGTGATTGCGGCAGTTACTTCACTTCTTTGTCATTTCCACGCTGATGTGGACTTCTGCCGAAGGAATGAACGTTCTATCTTATAGTGATGAGCAGGAAAAAACTCTAATTCACAGCTTTATGCTTAAAGCCCACCTTTTATGTGGGGTAGGTATTATCAGAATACAGTGTCCTTACGACTGAGCGTCACACCGCCCCATCTATTGATGCTCATTGTTGTTATACGATCATGGTTTAAGCACTGTACCAACAGTCTCGGTTACAAGGGTCACAGTTTAGGCCATTATAATCGTAACGTACAAGCTGGGGCAATCTGTCTCAGGGTACTTTCAGGGTCGTTTACAACGGTGTTCCAAGAAAACTTTCAATAAACAAAATAATATGAATCCTAATTCCAGAGTAAACCTTGTGTGGATGTATTAATATGATTTGGAGTGTAGTCCTACAGTGGTCATTTTAGCTCCCTTTTCTCGACCGGAAAGTTCGAATTCGCCAGTTTTATCAAGTCGAGAATGTGACATTATGGAAATGCATTTGGTTGTCATACAAAAGATTAAACTTGAGAGTAGGCCTATTTTGCAAATTATCATGATCAAATGTAGCCGTATTTGTTGGTGTTTTAACATATTCTGTATTTCTATGCAGAGAACCCACAAAGTGTCTATTTCTTCAACAATGCTAAAAACAAGACTGCACTCAGAGTAATCCCTATAAGGACTCTTTAGGATTAGGGAATCAGTACTTTAAACAGGTTGTATATTTGCGTAAATTAGAAATGAGTCAAAGGTTGAGTGAGGAGCTTTTCTACATCATAACTCACATTTGATGGAACACGCGCAGTTAATCACGAACCCCGCGTCATTCTAAATTAATAGAAACTGCTTTCGGGCAAATGGAAGCATAACAAAATTATCTTACATATCACATGGACACAGGAGAGGTCTTCAGTTTGCACGGTTCTTTTCAGAGACATAGGAACGGGCGAGTCGTCGTATTTCGTTCATAGCATTTTATCCCGAATAATGTCAACGTTTCTCTTGACGAAAGCTTAATGGATCCGACGGCTTACCCGTCTTGGAACCCGTTAAACCCGTAAATAGTATGGTTTGCTATCTGTCCCCAAGTTTATCGTGAACAAAAAAGTCATAATGTATCACAAACAAAATAACAGCTTGCGCCAATATTTTTTTCTCAATGACTAGGTTGTAGCAGCTTTTGTCGTAGGATACACACTCAAGTTATTTGTTTTCTGGGAAGGAATGTGAAATTAGACGAAACTTATCCAGATTCGTAAAGTCTATCTGATTCCTTTGTAGTTATCTTAACTAAATATCAACAACTAGTGGCTGACATCCTTATTTAAATATCGCGTATTCACAGTTTTTGTACAACGGCTACTACAAGGTCATTATTGTTGGTATCACCTTATTCTTTATTTCTCACATCAAGCTGTTTTTATCAAGTCGGACGAGCTTTTATCATTGGTGTAGTGTCTACATCTGGCTTATTATAATCTTCAACTTAATCATTATCATTTTGATCATCGCGCTATGCAATCGACCAACCAGCAGCCTTTCACGAAACGAAACTAAGATTCAGCAGCAGTTAACCACGCCTGCATGATTATACCAATAAGTCTTCTTGGCTGACCTGATGTTCGGATTCCTCGTCTCGAAGGAGCCACAGTTATCTTTCCAATACGTATGCTGTGGATTAACTTTTTCTCGGATCACTAGTATTCCTTGGTTTATTGTGCGTAAGAATCTGCACGAGCTGCATGGAGAAAAGTTATTCTTCTGTGAAAGAGATGGTGGTAGGACGAAGTATGTCATCTACTACGAATACGCGGTCATCAATTGCAATGCATCGTCAAAAAAGCGTCATTCAGTAGTGCCGCACTGACTAATAGTCCAACTAACAATTGTGCATGTCCATCGACTCTTTCATTTTCAGTGTAGAGACTTTCCATATCGGAATATGGATCCAGTGCATGTACACTAACTTGTGGTGTCACTGAAAAGAATCGAATTGAATAGTTCCAATTCTGTGTCATAGTAGATTTCAAAATAATGAGACCCTCATTAAGTTTTAGGTCTGTGCATTCCCTTGGGAGGTAGGGGAGGAATATTATTTTAATGGCCACAGGCAAAGATGTTTATGGTACACATACACCGTATAGTAATGTTAGCTAGCAAATAAAGGTTGAACTAAATATATATTTCACACACAAAGATAGCTTGGGTGTTTCATTTGAAGTATCAGGAGAGGATGACAATCCAGCAATTATATCCATTGAACGTTTTATTTGAACATTCCCTTACCTTGGTCACTGGCGAACTAATCATCCCTTATCACACAACATTGGAGAAATAATTCATTCTTATAATCATGACAATAGATACCGATTCCAAAATGGAGTCCTTGTATTAAGAGATTAGCGCCAAGCGGATTATGAGTTCCTTTACATCCCCGTCCAACACCGGCAATTGTCTTTTTAATCAGTACCAGATAACCGACCCCTGTAGACTAATTCATTTCATCAGTTTTTCAGTAAAGCCGCTTGTGTGTACTAACTTTGTAGTATGGTTATAGGTTTTGTAATGGCAACAAAGTCTAGTCTCCACATGGCCCTGGGATGAACCGCTCATATCATATCACCGCATTAAAATATTCAAACTCTAACTTAATTTGAATCTACTATACTGCACCCGCGTGCAGGGAGACAAATAAGACTGGTGATACGATGCAAATTAATTGTTCGCGCTTGATAAGACCAATAATTACTTATCCTCCCGTCGTAACAAATATTCGGCCGGTGAAATGATGCTGAAATTAAAAATTGCATTAAAGTATATACTTATTATAAAGGTAAAGAAATTGCAACCCGAGTCAATCGATGCTGCTCATAGACATAAAAAATGTGCAGTGGTTACTTGCACCAGGTGTTAGTCTACTAGGAGGGTTTAAATCAGATCCTATTCTAGAATTTGGTGAAGAAGGTTTGAAGAATGTTTTTTATGAGTTTTTAAGGGTGCTGAATCCGAATTTTGGGTCCAACCTCTTGGAATGTGGGGAACGTGGTAAAAAAGGATAAAATTAGTACGGGGGTAATTTGAAATCAAGTCAAATTGTTTTTAAATGTACATCAATGTATTTTTCTTGTTTATAAGGATTTAAAAAAGGTATATTTGTCTAGGTTCTGACCCTTATTTAAACAGAGGAGGCAAAATAATTGCAATGCAAAAAAGAATAGAAAGGGCTGATGAGTTAAAATGGTTAAATTTTGTAATCAGAATTGATTTAACCACCTGCTTACTGTAAAATATAATTACATCAAGTAAAAATACAGTTAAATACATGGAAACCTGTACATTTTTAACGGGGTTTTTTGGAAGAATTGCTGTCAGATTTTCTTTCTGTAAATTACAGTCTTCTTCCTGTAAATCCTAATGCTTAATCGTATATAAATTGAAATTCATATACTGACATAATTTTGATACTTCGAAAAACATTACGACGCGGGCATGCGGCTACAATGTTTGAGTAAGCACACTAAGGGCATCCAAAATGTTGTCTAACCTTAAGTTGAAAGAAGTTGCGATTGTTATGCTTGAAGATGGAAGTTTGAACTTCTTTGCAGATAAAAGTATCACGATCACTATCTATCTTACTATCAAGTCATTATGTAGAGTGAAAGGAATCATGGATCACTATCTATCTTACTATAAGTCATTTTATATTTGTGTTAATTTCCACATGCGTTCGGACGAAATCATTTCTAAAGATCGACACATAAAACACGTGTTTTTAAAATGAATGCTTTTATTTATTTTCAAAATAAAATACAAACTAAAACAACTCTTTAATCTATTGTATCTCTCTGGGTTTTACATTATTATTAAGCTTCCACCTCGCTCCAACTGTCACTGAAAATAAATCCCAGATTCAAGTAGGATTACTACTTTAAAAACGAAAACATGTAGGAGAGATTAGCAATAAACTATCAAATGTTCCAAAATCTTAAAACAAACATTTCGGAGTGTCTAATTGGTACAATTTGAATGAATTGATATGCCATGGTATTATTTGATTTTGTCCCTTCAAACAAATCATGGCGTATGTTTCACCTTGGAGTCAGTACGTCGTACAGTAAGGTTAATCTTAACTTTTGTTGTTGAAACTTTTAATGAGTAGACCAAAACATTTTTGAGGTTACGGTGGCAGTTTGCCGGCATTTTCTACTGCGGTGCTCACACTTGTCCAACTGTATTTCAACACATTTTATGTTTTTTTAATTTCAAATTGCATATTTTTAAATTATCAAATTAGTAATTTATTGAAATAACTCAATAATGAATTTTCTCATTTAAAACATATTTCGTATTGACATTGCAACGAGAGATTTTCACAAAACAGGTGTGGCCTAAAAATTAAAAAAAAAAAATATTTTGGTGCAACAATGTAAAGCTTTTTCTAAAAATGCCTGTCAAAATGATTAAGCCGAGAATCATTTCTTTTGTACACAACATGTGAAATTTCAATTTACTATAGAGCAATAACTAAATTCAGCCTTGTTTTTGTATTGAAATTAAGCAAATCAAAATGTCATTTACTTTTCAAGGCAGGTCGTACCAAATATAAAGTCCGCCCCAAATTCGAAAAAAAAAAAAAAATCAACGTTGCTAGTTAGCTGACAACTAAGTCCTGGTAAGATTCTAAAAACCCTAGTATGCAACTACGGAGTTTTGACAACTAAATTGAAAGTCCTAAAACCCTGACTAAAGAACTTGCTAACTAAGTGTACATACTAGGAATCTAGTTTGCCAACTAGCTCAATCTTTTGTCCACAGAATTGGGTGCTTTCGGGCGCGGAATGACCTGACGCTCACCCCCCCCAGCCGCGCGCAAGTGGTTGTAAGCCTGCTAAAACTAACACGAGGGATCCGTCTGCTCATTCACTCCACGGTAAGTTTTAGCCGCCTGACTATGTTTTCAGTTTGTAACTTATGGACCATCTTTTTCACATTCAGTCGGGACAATTGAATATTATTATACAGAACAATATACAGATGTTGAATCTTAAAAAGGAATTTAGTAATGGGAATAACAGCCAAATTTTTTGGAAAAAATAAAGATTTGATGACGTCCACGGGGGGGCATTGATTGGTTTATTATTTTGCTTCGGGGGACCATTCAGGTAAAAATGCCGTACGTATCCCCCTACATTGGAAAAAAACAACCGATTATCGTCTCGTACTCGGTTTTTGATCATAGTGTGTAAACGGGAGTTGTATTTGTACTTTTAGACATAAAAAACGGTGTCTTTTGGAAAAAAATAATCTCACTTTGGGCAGAGGGTCATGTAGAGACCTTGATTTAACATAGTCCGGATTATATATATTCGGGTCCGGCCCCCGAAGTAGCAACTGATATCTTGGATACCTGACCGTGACCCTGGTCTGACACTGACACCAAACTTATCTCGTTACCGTTATAACTACAATACGGCAAAGCAGCAAGCATTCTGTATCTCGGTTGTCACAGCGTAATAATCGATCAAGACTGTGAGACCTATACATGTGGGTCTGTACAGGTAGGGTAGGACACGTTTCTGCTCGATTTGGGCAATGGGATTTCCCAAACGGTAATTTGTGAAAACTTGCTACATCATTTACATTGGAGTCTGGGTCCATGCATTAAAAAATATCTCTTAAACTTGTTCAAAGATCTTAGTATTCGTGATAAATTAATAAAAAATATGAGTTCACTTCTGTTAAATTACCTGTGCATACTCAAAACTACTCCAAAACTTCCCCTGCAAAATTAATCTCTATCCAAACATAATACCCTTGAACATATCGCGCCATGGCTACAAGCTATGCGCTCTGTAGCCATGCGCACCGATACACTCTAATATCAAGACTCCCTATTATAATATATTATACACCCCCCAAAACCATTGCACTCCTGGGTTCGTGTTGGGAATGTAAATTCACTACTTAATGATTACCCTTTTTGTGGTTTGATCTGTTCATCTCAAGCATTAACATGCTTTGATCCCCTGTGACCCATGATCAAAATTATGCTAATATAATTGTAGTAGCTTCCGGTATAGGCCCTGCGCTGTAGAAATTTCCGTAAATGTAAGAAACAGATTTTCCCTAAATTTACGGAAAATCTAGTTAGAAACATAAAAATAAAAAACAAAAACATATTAAATTTACGGAAATATTTCACAGAATTTCCGGCAGCAAAATTTCCTCCGGATTTTTTTTGTTGTTCCGTAATTTTAAAATTAATTACGGAAAAATTCTGTTAAAACCACATTTTTTTCAATAATATGAGACAAATTCTCTAAATAACTGTCAAAGTTCCGTTAATTGACAACATCTGTAAATTTTAACCCTAAAAAAGTATGAATTCTGCTACCAGAATTTAAGGAAAATTTTCTAACAGTGGTACACATGAGCAAACCTATGAGGTTATATTTATACATATCTTCATTTTTAAATGTTAAATCATTATATCATCGTAAACAATGTTATTTTCTGTTGCGCGAGGGCGCAATTTGCATATCGATTATTGGCGCTTATTTGAGGTATGTGTAGGCAGGGTTATGGATCCTCATGAACGTTTCACGCAGGACGAGCTGCACGGCCCGTTTGATTTTTTGCCCGGCTTTATCGCTTATGCCTCTAACTCATTGCTTTGGCGGTAGGTTTTTGTGAACCTGTATCATGGTCTCAACCGCAAACTTATGGTGGGCAGGGAAGGTGTTGGAAACATGCAGATAGCCTC
The DNA here is from genome assembly GCA_023653785.1 of Ophioderma brevispina. Taxonomy (NCBI): domain Eukaryota; kingdom Metazoa; phylum Echinodermata; class Ophiuroidea; order Amphilepidida; family Ophiodermatidae; genus Ophioderma; species Ophioderma brevispina. The sequence goes on along the minus strand of JAMKCH010051863.1, from coordinate 97,141 downwards.
CCTGTATATCCTGCCACACTCAAAATTTCGCTGAAACAGCATTCGGGTTTATTAAGCAAGCTTCCGAATTTCCTCTTGGAAGTTCAAAGGTAGTAAGTGAATTTTAATTCAAAGGGGATCGTGTGCTGTTCACGTTTCTAATATAATAAACAGATAGACTAAGTTGAAGGCTATCATAAAATAGAGAAAGGGGGGGGTTATAACGACGGGTCTCTTCCTTGAATTAAAAGTGGTGGTCAAGGATCTTAATACATTATAACTACATCAAACTAGCTGTAAGTAGTGATTAATGGGTGGAAGTTGCTTGATGAATATCAAACTGAGAAAATGGCTGATAACACCGATGACGAGAACCGAACCAAATAGATCGTCAAGCATGAAACAGGTGTCCTCAGTCTGGCATACGAATGAGGAAGGCAGGTTAATATATTTTATGTTGCCCTGTTTTGGCGCGAAATGTTTTATTTTAGTATTACATTTCATGTGTTTGCAGTAATATGTCGATACAGCCACGTTGCTTTAAAATTTTTGTGTTTCGAGTAATTAAGGTTCTGATTCGGGGGATCTACATTGTTGTGTTTTCTTAAAGACCCGATACGATTTTAGATTGTAATAGATTTATGATGGTATTCCCAATTCGTTCTTCTTTGTTATACCGTATACGGATTCGTACAAGCATCGTCTCGTGGACACTGAGTTTTCTTTCAACAAAGAGGATTAGAGAATTGGGGTAGCGGTCTCACATTTGTCGGGAACAAGATCCTGCGGAACGTCGGTACGATAGTGTATTTTATCTGAGTTTAGACTCCCCGACATAGTTCTTTTAATCAGAAGAATTATTTTTTTCTGAAAGTATAAAATGTGGATTTACTCACTACAGATATGTTTTTGATTATTCTTTTGCCACAGGTGCTACTGTACTCTGATGCTAGCAACACTGGTTTCGTTGGCATGGGCTGGAAGTAAGTCGAATGAAGGTATGAAATGAGACTTCGTGGTTAGAAGGGAAATGTATCTAGTCAAAAGGTTTCTAACCTGGAATAACTTAAGGGGTGGTCACGGCCTTACAAATGTTTGCCTCCTGTATTGAATGGCAATGTATTAAGGTATTTTCTGAAAACAAGGGGTTGGAAGCAGTGGTAAGGAGGGAAGTACGAATGTTGTAGGACAGGGTATGATCATTGCGTCTGCGTCATTTTGTAAGAATTCGAGCAACTAGTTTCAAGTCCAATGGTCCCCAGGGAAGAGAACATGGAAGGCTGATGTTGAGCCGGGAGTTTGATTATATGATTGGGGTTTCTCTCAAACGTTTTTTAATCTCAATGAATGGTATGTTAGGGTCCGTTTATTGTTGATCGCTTTGCCGATGAATGCAATTCTAAAATAACAGATTTTTAAATTCCAATTATTGGTGTCCGGGCACTGGCCAGGTGGATGCTTTTTGTTTCATGGGATTGGACAATAGAAAATTGGCTCGTGCATCTTTTGTTTTGATTGGTCAGACCATAAACGCACGTCCGAGTTAGAAAGCAGGGGCATTTTAGTGGTGCCAGCTTGGCCTTCAAGCCTTTTTTTTTGGCCGCATTCCTTTCTTTTTTCCAATCCAGGTTCGTTTCTCCACATTGTGGTGGAAGTAATAATAATTTCCGATCCGTCATTCATATTTTATTCAAGGTAAATACCGTAGTGTTGTTTTTTGGCCGGGACGCCTTCATAAGTGAGGTGTTTGTGTGTGAGTTAGATGGTAGTTGTAAATATTCTTAAAGATTGTTCTCTATGGGATAATTTGAGGAATGACACTGTCTTATTTAAGTACACAGTGCTTACCGTGTGTTAGACACTGGTCTTGTAGAATATGTATATTGTGTATTGAATTTTGACCTGGTCTTAACATATGGAAATCGAATTTGGTGATCAGATCCTACTATTGTGCATCATTACTAAACCGAGTATGAATTTCCATTCGTGGATCGAGATTAACTCTAATCTAGCTAGAGTTCTATACCGGGGAGGGAACTCAAGCGGTTGCACTGGCTTTAAAAGCGTTTGCTCCTGTATTGTAAGGCAAATGTGTCAAGGTATCTCTGATAGGGTGTGGAAGCAGTGGTAAGGAGGGGAAGTATGAATGTTACAGAGTATGAGCATTGACTTGCGACATTTTGTAGAATGTGGGCTCTAGTTTGCAAGTCTATTGGGTCCCCAGGCGTACATCGAAGGCTGGTGTGTTTGAATAATGATGGTTTGGGGTGTTTCCCAACACGGTTGTATTTCATGTATGGTAGGTGTGGGTCCGTTTCACTGTAATCACTTCGCCGATGAATGCAATTCTAATTATAGAATTTTAATTCCAAGTATTGGTGTCCGGCACGGGCCAGGTGGATGCCTTTTCGTTTCATGGGAATTGGACATTAATTTTGCTCGTGCCCCTTTTGTTTTGATTGTCGACCATAAAGCATGGCGAGTTTGGGTAAGCTTTGGGGCACTTTATTGTTGCCATTTGGACGTCAGCCTCTTTTTTTTTGGCCATTCTTTTTTCCAATCAGTTCGTTCTCGCACCATTGTGGGGGAGGACGATTTTCAGATCCATCATTCATATTATTCAAGGTAAAAACCGTCTTCTGTGTTTTGGCACTGACCGGCTCCTTTAAAAAAAGTGAGGTTTCGTGTGCGAGGTTAATAGTAGATTTAAATAGAATATTTCTAAAGATTTTTCTCTATGGAGAACTTTGAAGGATGACGGCGGTCATTTTTTTTTAAGTACATAGTGACCGTGTTTAGAACACTGGTCTTTTAATTAATAGTATATTGTTATTGATTTTGACACCTGGTCTTAACAATATGGAATTCGAATTTAGTGATCAGATCCTTCTAAGTGCAAGCATTACATAATACCGAGTAAAACCCGTCGTTCTGCTTTTGGCACTGACGGCCCTTTAAAGTGATGTTTTGTGTGCGAGGTAGATGGTCTAGATTGTAGATCTTCTGAATAGCTTTTTTCCTCTCTGGAGCAAAGTTTGAAAGGATGACCCTGTCTATTTAAGTACACAGTGACCGTGTTTAGACACTGGTCTTTTAGAAATAGTATATTTGCTATTGATTTTGACACTGGTCTTAACAATGATGTGGAATTCGAATTTTAGTGCTCAGAGCCTACTAGTGCAGCATTACATAATACCGAGTAAAAACCGTCGGTCTGTTTTTGGCACTGACGCTTTCATAAGTGAGTTTTGTGTGTGATTTAGATGTGTAAGATGTAATATATTTCCTAATTAACTTTTTTCTTCTATGGAGAAAATTTGAAGATGACATTTCATTATTTTAAGTACACAGTGTTACCGTGGTTTTAGACCACTGGTCTTTGGAATTAGTAATATTGTTATTGATTTTGACACTGGTCTTAAAAATATGGAATTCGAATTTAGTGGATCAGATCCTTCTAGTGGCTAAGCATTACATAATACTGATTTAGGTGTAAATGATTTGTTCTTTCAGGAATAAGGTTTTTCGTTTCCACTTTCGTCATGTTGTTTGGATTCTTCTAGAGCGAAAGCTCATTTCAAGGATAACACATGCTGTAGCAGAACGGGAAGTTTGGTGTCGACTTTATAGAATGGATTGGTAAACAGACCCTGATCAGAATTATTGCAAGTTCCTTTGATTGATTAAACAACCGTGATGCTCTCTATAGCAGGATAGTGAGGACATTTTTTTGCTCGGAAGTGGTCTTTCGATTTGCCACCCTTCTATGTCAAGATAATCCGTGTATCCTTAAGTTTTTAACAGTTACCTAAGAGGATTTTGGCCAAGCCAGTGAATAGAAAGGTAACTAGTGACACCTGATATGTATTTGGCATTGTCCCTAGCAATTATAACAATGAGAATCTGAAAGACTCTAGGCTTTGCTGTATGCTACTTTTGGGATGTTGCCTTTATGTGATATGATGGGCTTCCAATTTGAAAATATTGATATTGTTTTGTGTTCTGATGTCAATTGTTTTATAGATAAGAGTACAAACTGATCTATTCAGAGAGGGTAGTTGAGTGATTGTTGTGGCTGACAAAGAAACAAACAATGTCCTTTGACCATGCTTAATAAGTAACGAAGAAGGCACGCCGGTGTATCCGATTTTGATCTTCTTCCGATTATTTGTTCAGGCTTTTGGTTTTCTGGAAATCAATTTATTCTTAATTTGCATTCGGTGATTTTATCCTAGTCTATGCTGGGTCTGTCAAATATTTAAGAAGCTGTAGGAGTCTTGGTTTGTATGCCATACATAGGTTTCGCTGCCACCGGCAGATGAGCCTCTTCAACGGCGTTGCGGTCGGGATGCCGGCCGGGGGCCCTTAATTTTTGTAGAATGCATGGCAGGTGGCATCCCGATCGTCAAAAGACAGATATGTGAAAGAGGGCACTAGATAGCAATTGTTGTGTCCTTAAATTTAGGTATTTTGTGGTGTAACAATTGTTTGTTTGTTCAACCTATTGCATTGGAACATGTATGCTATTTCTTGTTTAATGTTCAGTATCTTTGCTGATTAAAGAAAGTATTGGAATGCAGATAGATGTTAGTGTTTTTGGTTTAACTCCTTTTTCCGTAGTTTCCCGTTCTTTTTCTTGAGTATGGGATCATTTAGGTATAGTCTCAGTCTCGTCGTGAAGAACGGTGCTCCCCTAAGGTCAGTTATTATGTGTAAATGTTTTTCTTTTTCCTTGGCGCATGTTTGCGAGTTAAAACCGAAAAAAACATTTGTTTTCGGTTGAGCATGCAGCGAATTTAGAAAACAATGTTATTTTTCTGTTGGCGCGAGGGCGCAATTTGCAACTCGATTTATTGGGCGGGTATTTGAGTATGTGTAAGGCATGGGTGTTTGGATCCCATTGACCGTTTTCACGCAGGACGAGCTGCCACGGCCGATTTAATTTTTTTTTGTAAGTTGTGTTTTTAACATGAGTGCGTCATGTCTTTCCAGGTTTTTTTTCAGTGGTTACCTATCTCTGTCCAGCAATTTCTGCGAGGGTCATGAAGTTGTCGGGGATGTATGTTTAGGGCGCCGGTTTGGTAAGTATGAGTCTTACATTCATGGTGTTTTTCGGTGTAGGCGAGTTCGGCAACCCCTGATCCAGGTTTTGGTAGTGGAAGGGCGCCCTCAGGCCACGCAATTCCCTCCAGTCTCGGCGTGAAGAACGGTGCTCCCCTAAGGTCAGTTATTATGTGTACTTTTTTCCTTGGCGGCAAATGTTGCAGTAACAAAAACTTTGTTTTCGTTGAGCTCGCGCGAATTAGAAAACAACAATTAAGCTCAACTGAACTTAGTTGCCAACTATGAGTTAGAGTTGCTCTGATCCACTCTAAATTTTGGCAAGATTCTTAAATGCAACGAGCAGTGCTATGGTTTTAATTAATTTCACTAGTAATCAACTAGTGCTTAGTTGGCAACTAAGTCCCCTTTTAAGTTGCCAACTAGGCTTAGTTAGGTTTTATGAATTTGGGCCTGAAATCTTTAGGAGGGTACCTATATGGAATCAATATAACACATATGTGGATTCCAAAAATTTTTCGTTTGCACCTTTAAAAAAAAGTGACCTTCAAAATAATTTTATCTACTCGATAAAATTAAAGTGTAACGGATTTCATTCAGTTTTTTTATTGTCTTCAAAAATACAAAATCTACTGTGAAATTTGAAATTAATCATATTTTTATTGGAGATTATTTGCCCATGGGTTATCTCGGTCGTTTGATCAAAACCTTGTGGGCCGACGGTCTAATCCGCTAAAATCCTCTTTTGATTGTCCACCACCATGGAAGAAATGTCCTAAAAGATATTACACGTTAAAATTCTAATTTTTTGTGCATTGGTTTCATCGTGGAGTGTATGTCATGTGCTGGCCTGTATGCGTGTATACGGTTGGCCAACACCGCCAATACACCGCCGGTTCATCCCGCGGGTTGAGTTAGCCAATCACCATTGGTGTTTCGAGTACGTGGGTCAGTGTATCGGAATAATCTCATTGTTACGTGTGTTGCGCTTTATTCCGTAATAGTGGTTGGCCAACTTAACCCCCGTACTCGAACATTGGCAACGAACCCGCGGGATGAACCCAATTATCGCTGATGTATTGGCACGTTAGTCTCCACAGATGTCTTTTCGACCTCACTCCTGCATAAATATAACAACATATTTAGTTCCCGTAATATTCGCCATTCAGATCATTTAATACCCGACCTCAAAGTACTTGTGCTTCAAAGTCTGACCCTACGTTATGCCTACATATCCAACATCCAACATGCATGTCCGTCTTTAGATTGAGAAAGTCTCAAGAAATTTGGAATGGACTTGGCCATTCCCGGCAAGATGGTCGCTAATCCTAAAGTGTAAGACCTCTATAGGTTACTGGTTCAAGCTTGGCTCATCACTTGTTCCGAATTATGGTTTGCAATAGGTTAAGTGGTGTAATCATTGTGATCATTGTCTCGAGCCAAGTTGCGTGAGCCATTGACCTGGCACCAGTCTTATTCTAACATGTTCTACATCAGCGAATTGGCGGTGTTAATTGGCAAACCCACTGATCTCTACACATTGAGAGCGGGTCTTAGTCGCGTAGTGTCACAACAGGAAGTTGCCTTTTTCTAACCTTGGTAATATGGCTGGTTAACAATGCATACACCTTGTCAAAGTTAAAGGAATTTTGTATAACAATAGAACATCTGTGTTGGAATATGTGCACCAGCAGGTGTATGCATTGTTTTCCCGCCATATTACCAAGGTATAAAAGCAATTTCCTGTTACTGACACGACAGTCGACCATTCAACTGTTTTCGGCAGCCCGCTATCCATGTGTAGAGGTCCATGGGCCAACATATGCGTGCGAGTATATTACGAGAGCTTGACTTATCGTCCCAGCTTTTAAAGTGCTTGTTCACGATTTATGTCATTAATGTTCTCCTACATGATATATTAGCCTGGCCCTTGCATAACCCCCATCAAAACCAACTCGAAACTCGCGGTTTGATGGTAGAAGCAATTTTGCGTATGCAAGAGCCTTAGGGGGGGCCTATTTAATACTGTTGCTATCTTGATGGTAACCATTAAAATCGGTGTTTTTGGCTTATAATCTTGGGGATGAAAGGATTTGAGGGCTCAAATTTCAGGCCGAAAATGAAAAATACTTCCAGGTGAAATGGGGGGGGGGGGGGGTGGTTCCCAAGACGATCGGAACACGCACCTTTACTAGTGTGGTGAATTGCATGTTGACTGGATATATGGGTATAGACAAAGAGGTTCTATATAGATAGAGAGAGGCAAAACGTTACCTTATCTTTAGAAATACACCGTCTCCCATTTTTGCCGACCACAAAGAAAACATAGAGTACCAAAATAGAAAGACAATGGCTGCTCCGCTTCTTCCACATACTGTGGGTGCCGCTTGCATATACACTATCGGTAGTGATACAAATTGAGGTATGTGTTAGAGGAGGACAGGTGTAATAATAGTTTACCTGGATCATGTTGCACAGATACTCACTCGCTTATGTGCTTAGGCGCGCTTAGGTGGAAAGATGTATTCAGTGAGGCGCGGTTTATTGTAAATCAGAACGACTTACGTGTCATTTCATTCGTGTTGTGGCCATGGGTAGGACAAAAATTTAACCACACAATAGCAACCCACATCCCAACAACTGATATGTTGCGATTGTTTTATCCGTAATTGACATTATGTGTTGTATAACTATCAAGCACCCACACTAATTACTTATTCCGTGCAATATTCAAAATGTCAGCGCCCCAGCACGGACGACTGGTTTTTTATGGGCTTCACTCCCTTGGACCCTAGCTATTGCATTGATACTAAAACAAGCATTGGGTGTTTTTCGTTTGCAAAATTATAGGGGCGGTTGCAACCAGGGCCCTGGTAAACTGTTAGAGTAAATAAGTTGGTTAGACCATATAAATGTAAACTAACACGAATTTAAACAAAAGGTTGTACATATTTGCATAAACTCGGTCCAGCCGAAATCGTTTATTTCATTTAAAAAAATTAAATGTTAAACAATGCTAAATACATAATATTTATATTTTCCGTTTTATAACAGAAAATATTTATTGCAACATAAACTTTAAATTAACATATTCGCTTTGTCATGGAAGCGATGGTTTGAAACGTCTTCGGAAATAATTTTTAAAAAAGTTTGTTAATGAACCAGTGAGGTGTGTTCGTTATAACAGAAATCTCATATAATATCTGACAAATTCTATGTCCAATTTTACCTTTCCCCGGTTATCTTGCTTGTTCCAATTGATAGTATACAATATTGAATGTTGTTCTGTTATCATGGAATTATTCGCATTATAGATCCAAAATAACAACTATGCAGTCATCGTCAATATGAGATAACCGAATTTAAAGATTGTTGGCATTTGATTGGTGAAATTAAAATTGTTAACAAAATGCCTATGCGATTGCTTGCAAGTGCGTGATACTTTTACGCGAGGAGCGCGATTCACACAGAAGTACGCCTAAGGCAGAGTCGGTATTCTTTTTCTACTAAATATGAGGGCAGCATGTGACCCTGGTGACATGAATCTTTAAATAGGTTTCCCCCCAGCACATTCCTCAAGCTGCAGCTGCTTCAGGTAATACCATATGACCCATTAAATATTTGTCGACCACGGAGGAAAAATATTTCCGTGAAAATCATGTTCAAAGGAAAACCTTAGCCCAGTGCATTTAATAGGTTTTCAAGTTCCTAATGACATTGTATAATTACATTCTCTCTCCCTCTCTCTCGTCCCCCTCTCTCCGTCCCCCTCTCTTCTTCTCTCCGCGCTCCAACTTTCTCTTTCTTTCTCTCTCCTCTCTCTTCACAGTCTCTCTCGTATTCTTTTCTCCCTTCGCTTTCTCACCCTCCCCTCTCTCCTGCTCTTTTTTCCTCTTTCTCGCCCCTCTCATCTTACTCAAATAATAAAATACATAACTAGCTAATGAAAATAAATAATTCTCCATCTTAAAAAATGTCGTATAGAAACTATTCAATTCAAATTGTTCATCAGTTAATTTAGGTGTCGTCGGAAGAAAACAACATGAAATGATTGTATCTTCATCGTCATCGTCGTCGTCGTCCGTTATCGTCTCGTCCATTTTTCGTCTTCATCAGCACCATTATCAAAAACATCGTCATGATAATAAAACAATCCCAGTGTCACAGTGCTAAAATCATTGCCCGCCTAAGTTTTTTCCAACATTGATAAAGGTTTGCAAACTTTACGAAAAAAATTTGAGTCCGAGATAAAATTTTTACGTCTAGTGGAAGGTTACATGTGACGTCACGCCGGGCACGAACAAAGCACTGCCCGGAGTATGCGTGAGCACTGCGGGCGTGTGCTTTTAAAATTCGCGCTCAATCAGGCGTGATACGGTGTTTAATGATGTCTGTATGGACATACTCCTCGCGGCTCTAACATGTCAGTAGATCAGGTGCTAACTTGTGTTTTGTAACATTGTGTCACCTCATCTATCACAAGAGTCAAATGTCGTACGACTCTCACGCTTGAACATAATGCACATAGTTGGCATATTTTTAAATATGAAAAACCATTCAGGTGGCTGACGAACACTTCGTCGAATGCAAAGTTTGACATCCGAGTCATGAATAGTGTGTCCTTTGATCTGCTGACGATGTAGAGTTCCACGGTTCATCTATTGTTTTTCCTCCTGTACTGCGCATGTTACAGATCATATTTGGTATTGTATTACACACACTGGCCAGAAGTATTGCAACATGCAGAAAAAGCAATTTATTTTCACAAATTGATTTAAAATTGTATCAGGAGTTCTTGACTACACATTACGTAATTATTGTCAAAGTGGGGTTTTCAAACAGATGATGTTTCCCAGAATCAAGTCGTGCGACAAACGTTAATTTGATTTTCATTATCCCCTAATATGGTGGGTTAAAGAAGCTGGCTAATGATAACTTGACGATTGTACTCCATAAGAAATACAGGCAGAGGAACGTCAAAAATGGCTGCCAAATAGTCGCTAAATGAACTTTACGAGTTTGTCAGGGTCTACTCTAAATGTTTAGGGCGAAAATTGGTGTGGTTGTATGGACCGGAAATGAGATAATGTCAATTAAAGATTGGAGCACGTTCACCACCGTTGGACTCGGGAAATTTAATGGCAAGAAAGAGGTCACGTGATAACCTGAAAACAACTTTTAAATGGCACCGTTGACATTGTGCTGTTTGTCATGTAATGTGAACGCGTAATTTACACATGATTTACGTAAACCACGTGAGTTATCATTAGAATTGCATTTCAGGTGTCTCGGATTTCTCTAATATTTCGACGACCACTGTCTTCCATTGACTTTATCTCGTTTCCGGTCCACACAACAACCATGATTTTCTCCCATAAAAAATTTAAGTAAACCTAATGAACCCGTACAGTCCATTAATGGGCTGTTTTAAAGCCATATCTTTTGTGTCTGTGTCTGTATTCCTTCTGGAGTGCAATCGACAAGTTATCGTTTGCTGTTCCTTTTATCCGCCATATTTAGAGAACGTGACAATCAAATCAAACGTTTTTTCACTCTCTTGGATTTTGGGGAATAACATCTTTATGAAAAACACAACTTTGGAATTTAAATACGCATTACGCATTGAGTGGTCAAGAATCCACGGTATAATTTGAAATCAATTGATGATTATGAATTTCTTTTTCTGAATGTTGCAATACTTTTGGCCAGTGTGTGTATCATAAAAAAAATATTACACACAGATGACAGCGCTTTATTCCATTGAACACAAAGACACATACCAAAACGGGATAGTAAAACGGCTTGTAATACAGGCATCATTTATTGCAGCATGATACCTAATAGCCTCGTCTGCAAGGTCGCGGTCTATTCCACTGATGTTTACGTGCGAGCCCAGGGCACTCTGATATGTCATATGTGAGATTCGCAGTTTTGATTGTCCAATTCCAAGTGGTATTATGGTCAATGTTTGAATGTTGTAGGTGCTGAATAAGCTGCTGCCTCAAAGTTGCATTGTTTCTGCACGGCATTATGCTTCGTACAGTGTCATCAAAATGATGACTATGGTATTGTTGTATCAAAAACAGTCTCATTTTCTTGCAACTCTTTAGTTCACTATATTCTGCATCGTAATGTTGAGTTAATGCTTCATCAGCCGACCTAGCCTTTTGAACATGTTTTGTGTCCCCAGATGCATTACATGTAAGTTGCGTGAAAAAGTTTTCCAAGGTCTGCCTATGAAGTATGAACCCACCGTAAGGCGGCTAACTCACATAGATGAGAAAATTTTCTACCGACTCGTCGCTAGCCTCCCCACCGTTAGCATTAGCAACACCGCTATCGTTACTTAACGTCTCCCTTTCCTCATCTTTCTTCACAATTTTACCCACTTTAAAAGTCGAAAATGTCGGGTTTTCACCATTTTCATTCCTCCCTTCTATAGGAACTGCCTCCATAGCTTTATTGGTGATTCCGTCACTGTTAACACTGTTCATGCTGTTTTGGCTCAAATTTCCCAAGCTTATATTTAAGTTCCCTTTGCTATCCCGTGTCCTATACATGCCACTGACTCTGTTTCTAATGGTACTTGCAGAGCTACTTCGCTTTCTAGAGGAGCTCAAATATGAACTCATGCTTAATCTTCTGATCGTAGAGCCTGAGAACCAGGCGCGCCATGCGAGTCTAATTTCTTTCTGTCGCACACAGAATAGAATAAATATGAAAAACCCTTGAAGGGAATTGAATACGCAAAATAAAAGCTGTATATGGAATTGTGCTGAGTCAATAACGGCAAAGAATCCAAATGTCCAGGTTAAACCAAGAAGAACACTAATGGTAACAGCATTCTGCAGACGCTTAAAGACCTCTTTGGACGCTCGTCTGTTGGTCTTCTTCGATTTTCTCCTACAGGTTAAGCCGTGCATGACCATTAAAAATATGATGAAGTTGAACATGAGAATCAGGATGATAAAAAGAATCACGGCAAAGCTGAAGACAATACCAGGACGCAGGAAACAACTGTAGAAAAATATATTCAAGATGATTGTCAATTATTCAAGGTATATAGTAGAAATGCGTTAACATGTTATGAAGAATTTAATTTGTTAATGTTGGCTTAATTTATTATTGTTGATGTGTAATATTATTCAGAGTGGAACTTTATGCAGCCTTATCAAGGTATTTTCAGTATAATGTATGGCTATTGAAAACTACCCCAAATAGGATTGTTATCGGGAAAAACATACGACTAAAATGTTGTAAGAACGACACCCTTTTGAGTTATAAGTTTCGTAACATATTTTGATCAAAGTATTCTCCTTTTAACACTCCACTCAGCACTCGCGGAATATTTTCCTACTATCAATTATAATATTGTAATCATGTTTAAAATTCTCTAGCAGTTTTAATTTGCTTGATACAAAGAAAAACAATAGATAAAGGTTCCAACCGGATCTAAGCTACCAAGTCCGAGTGCCCATCTGTTGTGTCGAATCTTCGCAGTTGTCGATTCTGACCAGTATAGTATTTGCCCCTGATATATGCCTTTGTGTTCAATAGAATAAAGCAAAGTCATACCGTGTGCCGTTGAACACAAGGACACGTAATTATCTGGAAAGATTCGACACTGGACAGATCCGACACAACACCCATACGCCGGTACCCATTCATATTCTTGCTGGTGAGAGGTAAGCAAGGTGGAGTGCCTTGCCCGTGGAAACAACAGGTTGGCCTCGACGGGATTCGAACCCGCGATATTCTAATCATAAGTTCTCGAGTCGACCTCGTAATAGATTACAAAATAATCATTACTTACTGGTGATCATTGTAGTATTGTGTGTGGTCAAGTCCTGCTACTAATCCAACAATGACTAGGGGAACACCTAATAAAATAAAATGTTAAAAGATTTTGTTTTACTACAACTTGTATTCCTCAATGAAAATGAAACTTCACAATGTGTATTGAGACGAGTAAGTGAGCTACCCCTTAATGGTGTTAATGGCGTACATTAAGTTCTAATCAGGTAATTCAGTTTTGAATATTTTAATAGATATCTAAGCAAAGCAAAATGGTTTAGTTTTTATCCCCCTGGCCCAAAAGGGCATGGTGAATTTTGTCATAGCGAAATCTGTATGCTGTCCGTCAGTCAGTCTGTCTGTCTTCACCTGTAAACCATCAGACCACTGACCCGGTCTGGATGACACTTGCACCACAGGACCTTAGTATCTACTGCTACTTGCTCTGTGTCAGACAGGTCTGTAGGCCAAAGGTCAAATGTCATACTTTGCGTATTTCAGACTTTTCCGCTCTTATTCCCCAAAAAACACGTGCAACCTCTCTCTTACTCTATTACCAAGTTTATTCCCCAGGAATACTGTGCAAAGTCTCTCTTAACGTTCTCATTGCTTTTCAAAAGGTTACTGCTTATAACTAAAAAGGTGAACTTCTACCATCCCAATATCCAAAGTTGATGAAACTTGGTATGTGGGTAGTGGTGGATGTAAGTAATACCATGCACGGTGTCATCGTTATTTATGCATATTGATGAGCTCATTTGCATATTTGCTCTGATTGGTTTATTACTAAAATGGTGAATTTCTACCAGATCCTAATATCCAAATTTGACGAAACATGATGGTGCAAGTAATACCCTACCTCCTTTTACACCTGGTTAAATTTAATTTTTATCCATCTACCAAAAGGTGTTAAACAATACCTTTGAACTTTTTGAAATCCGAGTATTTGGGATTAGTAAATAACTCCTGAACTACATTTAAACAAAAACAAGAATGACTTGTAATGCCGATTGTTGTTTCATGTCAGTAAATACATATTGTCGATTGGTTACAATTCATTTGGAGGGGCTGTGTTTAATCAAAACAAAAAGCAGCATTAACAGCTGAAATGAGCTCAACTTTGTTCAACGAATAAGATGTTTTAACCAGGCTACATGAATTTTGTGGAATAGGTAAAGGCTTCATACCCAAGGGGGTGAAGCCCAGTCAAAACCACGTTCGTCCGTGCTGGGCGCTACCATTTTGAAATTGCCACGGAATAATTATTATTTGGTGCTTGTATACACACATAATGTCAATTCGATACAAACAATCGGCAAAATATCAGTTGTTGGATGTTGGGTGCTATTGGGTGTTAAATTTGTCCTACCCATGGTCCACACAACAATGAAAATGAAACGTCAGTCGTCTGATTTAAATAAACCGACATCAATGAATACATCGTTTCACCTACCAGCGCGCCTAAGCAGCCTACTAAGCGAGTGAGTATCTGAGCACAATGATCCAGGTGCACTATTATAACCTAGCCACCTCTAACCATCATCAATTTGTATCACTACCGATTAGTGTATTGCAAAGCGGCACCCACAGTTGTGGAAGAAGCGGAGGCCACCATTGCTTTCTATGGTTGGTACTCTAGTTTTCTTGTGGTCGGCAAACAGCGAGACGATGAATTTCTAAAGATGACGTACCGTTTTGCCTCTCTATCTATATAGACCATCTTTGTCAATTACCAGATTTCAAATGAATAGATGTCGTAAAGTCTGAGACATGTGATCGTTCCTTGTTGGAGTCAGCAAAGAATAGAATAAGGGTCATGAACAAGATGGTCTATATAGATAGAGAGGCAAACGTTCCTCATCTTTAGAAATCATCGTCTCGCATGTTTTGCCCGACCACAAGAGAAAACAAATAGAGACAACAATAGAAGCAATGGCTGCCTCCGCTTCTTCCACACTAATGTGGGTGCCGCTGTGTATACACTAATCGGTAGTGATACATATGATGTAGTGGTAGGCGTGGTCAGGTGTAATAATAGTCTACCTGGATCATTGGCTCAGATACTCTTTTTTCTCATAATGCAATGGCGCGCATGTGAAAAGATGTATTCATTGAGGCTGGGTATTAAATCAAGACGACTGACGTTCAATTCATTCTTGGGGGCCATTGGGTAGACAAAAAATTTAACAACCCCAATAGCAACCAAACATCCAACAACATGTAGTTGCGGTTTTTGTACGACATGACATTAGTTGTGTATACAAGCACCCAAACTAATAATTATTCCGTGCAATATTCACAATGTCAGCGCCCAGCATGACGACGGGTTTTAATGGGCTTCACCCCCTTGGTCATGAACGTCGAGGCTGGGCGAAGAGCAGGATTAGGCCACGTAAATATGTTAGTTTGTTGTTAACTGGCGAACAGGCGGGGGGTGGGGGCAGGGGGCAGGTTTCCCCCCCCCCACCCCCCCGACGAACTTTGTCCGGGAAAAAATGGAAAAAATCATAGAAATCAGCCGTTTTTAGCACTCGTTACCGGAAAATTGGCCTTTTGGACTCATAGCTGGGCAGCCTTTACGCCACTGGTTTGTTATGAGTGACCAAAACCTAAATTACTCAAAGATTGGACGCCAAGCTTCCACATTTATTTTCGGAACAGACGAATAAATGTAAACGATTTCAGAATTTTCTAACTTCCGTAGTGACGTAAAAGAACTTTGTCGTATGATTTTCCTTATGTTTGAATGCTCAGAGTGTATTTCCATCAAGTTTAGTGCTTGGAATTTATTCATTTTTTATTTGCCTTGTATATTTCTTTGGTGAGAAAAGGACCTTTTTTAGTTATGGCCTTAATCTTATTCGGTATCGTAACATCGAATTTCTATTGTACAATTTGGCCGAGCATACACCTCTCGAACGAATGATTCGTCGACACGCCCAAAAAATTTTTAAATGAACTGACAGGAATAAAAAATCCTACTATAATAATAGGAGCATAGAGTTCAACGATGATTGATAAAAAATGAGTTTGAAGTGTTTGTTTGTTCCCTATAGTTAACCAAATTCTCCTTAATAAAAAAAAATTAAAGGGTCTTACTACAGTTTTTTAAAATGAAATCAGCGGCGATATGGGGACGTTTTTTGTATCACGCAAAAATACAATGTTCAAATTGTGTCCTTAATTTCATAAACATGATTTTGTTGAAAGGGCAAGGCATCTGAACAACCAAAATAGTTCCATGGGGAAAGTAATGTATGGTTTTGGTTTAGAGTTTGTTTTTCATAACAATTTTGACAGTGACACCAATGTTTTTTTCAATAACATACTTCAAGAGAATCTGAAACATGGTTGTCATTTTTTAAATGGGTTCTTGGGTGTTTTATAAGGGGAACAAATTGTGTCAGGTGTAAAGCAATAAATTGTTTTAATAAAAAAAAAATTGTTTTAATTTATAAATACCAGTCCTGTTCGGGCTTCCTCTAAGGGTTCTAAAAGGTACAGTTTGCCATCTTTACGACCTATTGTTTTTGTACATAGCTCAAGAAAATCAAGGCATTATTTATAGATGGTCCGATTTTGTTGAAACTGGGTTTAAATCGCTCAGTTGTCAATACTGAACTCGAAAAGTATATATATTCTGTGTTTTCGCTTTTCAAAGTGAGACTTTTAGAGATATGACTAATGGTCTCCCATAGGCCCTGTGGACCACGGCACGGCCAATTTAGCTCTCTTAATTATTACTACAAAGCATCATTGACAATGCGACCGTTATATTTTCGGCTTCTGCACATAAGTACCACAATTTGGCACCATTTTTAGAACAAACCGAATCTGAAATTTTACCCCCATTTGTTGACCTGACCCGTTACCTTGTAACTCTGTACATATAAAACCTCAGGTAGCAAACCTATACCCTTTCTGGTAATCCTGAAGTACTGACCATGATGGTAAATACTTAAAAAACAGATTGTGCCCCCTTTTATATTTGACCCCTGTTAAACGTGCCCCCTATAATTCATCCAAGACACCTTTTAAAAGAAGAACCCATAGTTTTAGATCCTCATACAATTTTGATTTGAAAAACCTTTGTTGCAAGATTGTATAGGAAATTTTCACAAAAATCAGTTCCACATGTACTAAAACATGGCTGATTGTGGCACCTGCGCGTCCAACCACTGCCCCCGGATTCTTAACAATAGATCATGCGCTGGTCAATAACAATACTCTATGGGTCTTTGGAAGTTGGAAGTCCACTAAATTTTTTTTTTTTTTTTTTTTTTTTTTAAAGGAATTTTTATCCTACTACTACCTGCCACTAACTTATAGCATTTCAATTTAAAGACATTAACAACAGCCATTTCTTCTTTGAAAATATAACAAATCGCGCCCCTAATTGTCATAAAGTCCATTTTTTTGCACTGTTGTATTTGAAATTGTTTTGTATTACAGAACCCCTGTAGTGGCTAAGCGTATTGTCAAAATTACGGTTTTTAAATTCATTGTCCGACTTTTTTCAGGTCTAAAAACAAGTCGTAACATGACATCTTCAAAACACCGCGCAATGCTTTAGTTCTAATCTTTTCACAAGAATCCTAAATTTCTGTGTTGATATGCACATAACACTCGCAATTTAAGACAATGTGCATTGTTAAATAAAAAAATGACTGATTGTGCTTTAATATCTTTTTATATATGCAAAGAGTGATTTTCAATCTTTCAGAAGACTACAGGACCCACTCCGAAAAAGTGGAATAACCTTTTGATCAATTGCTCTTACAATTTTCAATGTGATAAAACCTGGGTTATATTTTTTTTTTTTTTAATTCTTTTGAATTTTATAATTCTTTGAAGGTTTGAAATTTTACTCTTTCCAATAGTTACTTCAAAAGAGCGAAATTCACGTGTTTGCATTTTAGAGAGAAGCAATGGGTTGCATGGGAAGCATCATCAAAATGAGGGGTGCCATGGTGAAAATCTATATTACTAAAAAAATTAACTTTGTGGGGTTGTTGTTTTTCCGTCTATGCCGTTTTTCGGCGTTTTCGCCCGTCTTTAACATACTGATGTGATTTTTTGGTCACGTTTTTGGGGGTCATTTTGGGGTCAAAGGTCATCCAGGGGTCGTAATTGTGTAACTTGGCCGTGCTTTACGTCTGGATGGAGTTTTGGGACAGACTGTTTTGTGGTCACGACTTTCGATTGGGTTCATTTTGGGGTCAAAGGTCATTCAGGGTCATCTAGTATTTAAAAAAAATCATGTCACCCTAATACCGAGCGCTGTAATTTCGCGGCCATTGACGAATCAACTCATCTAGGCCTATTAGCATCAATATTGTACCATCCCCAGCAGTTTCCCCATCCAAAAATCGGTGAAGGACGCTTTTGATCACCGAAACACTTCACCTGATATTGAAAGCAGAGGAAGTCGGAGAACCTGGTGAAGACCTGTGAGCGCAAAAAATCTCGGCGGTGTACGCAATCACACTCGGGCACCCCCCCCCCCCCCCCCCCCCCTCACACACACAAAAAAAAAGTATAAACAACTTATTCTGCATCGTTACTTATAAATAATTCTACTTGAAAGTCATTAAAATTTAGTTCAATGAATAACTGACACCAGAAGCTCTTGATGATTATTTATAAACCATGATTTGAACTAATAGAGGGAATCTGCAATAACTTACCCCACGCGAATATCGATGCTTTGAGCAGAAAGCGCGACACGTTGGCATTGAGAACCTTGACAAAAACATAGTAATTATTAACAGCCTTCGACAGCCCAATCCAGCGCATATTGACAGTCAAAGTGAAATAGTGTATGAGTCCAGCTATAACGATGCACCCGTAGTACGAGCTAGTCTGTTCGATTCCAGCCAAGAAAATTGAATATAGGAAGAGCAGGGAAAATGATAGCTGTATTAAAATTCTTTGCGGCTGCTTGGTACGAAGATTTCTGGAAACGTAAATAGAAAAAAACAAAAATTATTATTTGGGAATAACAAGGATAATATTAAAAGTACGTCTAGTCCGTTCCGGGAATCTGTTGAGGTCCGTTCGCAAACCCATATAACCTACGCGTATACATGCTACCTATGCGTATGTTGTATATGTATATACAGTGTTTTGATAAATTGGTCCACTCCGGCATTTGTATGCACGCCGATTTACGACTAAGTTCGCGGACGGACCCCTGGGAACTACTTGCGGATTTCATTGTATTCCTGGGATTATATGATGTTATATGAAAGAGAAGTTAAAGCTGGATGGAGGTATATAGGATAGGTTATATGCTACTTCACACAGAGCAAAAGATCAAATAACAAAATAAATATCATATACAATGTTCCTTGAAAAAAAAAATCGAAAGGTCAAATAACAAAATAAATATTATATTCAATGTTCTTTGTGAAATTTGCTACATTTTGGTACCAAGGTCGATATACTTTGGACGATGTATGACCACTTTGACCTTGTGTGAAGGTCACTGAAGGTCAACGAAAAAATGGCAAAATCGTTTTTCTGAATAGTCAAATCTAGTAGAATACGTTTATAGTGGTTGCCAACAATTAACATGAACTTACACAGGCCCCTCCACTATAATTTGGTCTGAGGCAGTGATCCTGCTTTTGGCATACCCGTTTTACAGCTATATATCCCCCCAAAACATTACAACGAAATAAAGTATACTTTATTTTTTGTAAAAAATTAATACTTTTACGGAATAAATCTTTCAACCATTTCTCAAGTAGGAAGGGTTTTTTATGATTCATTATCTCTTTCGACTATCTTCGTGTTCAAACAAAATTAAGTGTTACAGCGTAATAATTTTAGGGTCGCCGTATAGTTCATTAAACCAAAAATTGGCTCCAATTTTGCTCTTAAACGAAAGACTCTAAAACAAACTTTAATAATAACGTGCCTAACTTGCACGAGGTTGGGAATTAGAATACTTTAATTAACAATGTTTTGCATATCTTACCTTATGTTCAAATATGTGAGTATCGTAATGACAAGTGCAGCAATAGAAATGGCGCATCCAATTTTGCTTATTAAATCCAGCACAAGACTGGGTCTTAATCCACCCCGTACATCCTGTAAATAACAATCAGAATAATATCAGTATGTTTCATCTTTCTTAATCACAACAGAAACAACAACAACGAGAACAACATTTCTGTAAGCCAACAAAATGAGAATTTCAAACGGAGAATTTGGCCGATACATATCAGGTGAGTTCTCCTGTTTGCATTCACGTTCTTATAACACGAATGCGTTAAGGTATTAAATAAATCATACATCAAAAATTCGAATTGTAGACAATTATCGTTTATCACTCTCGTACATATTCCACTAATATGTGTGCCGATCTATTATAAATACAGCACTATATAGTAATATTCGCACTTTGTGCACAACTGCATTAAAATAAAATACTTCCTAAATGTGAAATAAGTGCGTACATAAAACACTTCAAGAGGTGAACTTTCATTTATATTTAATTCGTCTAAAAGTGAATTCACTCTGCAAACAAAGTCTTAATTTTACTCCGAAGAGTGAAAGTTCCACTTTGATGGATTTTACATAGTGAGGATTTGGCTCACCAGTAGTATAGACACAATGGTCAGTGATACACAGTGGCAGACGGCTTTCTTTGCCATCATACAGAGCCAGAGTGACAACCTCGAGGACCAATCTCCCGGCTCCATCGCGCAGCTTTGAAGTCCCAAAAGACACCCTGTGGGGAGCTTTCTTTCCCTGCACCAGATCTTCCGGTGTCCCACCGCAACCCTCTATCATAAACTGGACACAGAGTTTTAAAATTATTTTAAATTGGGCACTGAATGATTTTAATGTATCATTTGAATAAAGTAGAGCGGCTTGAAAGAAATAGACAAGCATAATTTAGTTCTGGACAGAAAATATATTTTGTTTGGTTAGTAATCAGCTGCGTTGTGTTGATAAAGTGCTGCTTGCATTAGTCGTGAAAATCTTGACTAACTATTAACTAAAAGGGTTATAACGGTGTAACCTTTAAAAACCCCAGATGATCTACTTAGGGTTCCAACACATACTCTCATATTAATCATTATCAGTCTAGCAAATCCGTTATTCATTAATAACAACTATGTTTATTATGTCGTATAATTGCTGTGTTTTTTTTTTGGGCCTTTTTTGTTCACCTATAGTGGACTCACGGAAGATAACCATGATAAGCCCTGATTGTATCTATACAAAGAGTGCCAATTTAATAGATCTAGAACAATAGTCCGCTGAATAAAACCACCAACTTTTAAATGATTTTGTTGAAGACTTCGTAACAGAAGACCGCGATTTAAAATAACGATATTCAACAGACAACAAATCATATTTTTCTTGAATCACCAAAATACAACCGACTAGGCTTAAAAAATTTTGCTAACTGAAAAGCGCATAGAATTTGTGAAGGACTAGCAAAAATGCAAGTTTTTCTAAAGACACCCCTAAGAACCCAAAATTGTTCCCATGTTTTTTAGGGTGAGGTGGTGGGCTAAGGATCATCTTTGGATAATCCGACGGCAGTGTATGCTAAGATGGTGCAACGTTATGATAGAACAAGAAACAACAATTGAAGATGGTAATGTAGATAAGATTTGTCCTTACATCCGTAATGTCACAAATGCTTGGGAACGACTGGATCATCTGCAGTAACCCAATGACACGACCATCAAAACTGTTGCGAACTAATTGGAGCCTTCCGACACTTTAAGAGTTTCCACCAGTTTCCAGAGGACTGTTGGTTACGTAGTTGTGCAGATTGGAACAGCTTGGGCGTTGTCGTACACTACAAAGCTCACTTGTGATCATTTCATTCATCCTGTGGAATTGGTAATTTTTATATCAGTAATTAAAATGTTTCGTATATTTTCTAAATGTTTCCATTTGGTTATACATGTAACCATTAACACATATACGTATGATCGGATGACTATTTACCATAACACTACAGCATTGCGTGTGTGATAGCGTTTTGTTGGGGGGGGGCAAATTTAACAATTTATATTACCATCGACAATTCTAAGATGTACCTCTGGTAGATAGATACCACACCACTTGATGGTTCTTGTTCATCTTAGTGTCTCCATTGTTCTCGCTTCGTCGTCACTGGTGTAACGTGAACCATCCTCGAAGACTTCACGAGGGAGTTGTGTTGACAATAATCGATATGTGGTCTCCAGTGAAAGTGAGGTTTGTTTCCATTGTCTCGTATCTGTCCACGAGGAAAATCACGATACCATACCAAAATTTGTTTTAAAAATACTTAGTTTTCAAATACTCTTAATCACAAATCAGACTTGTATACTTGTAGACCACTACTAACCGGATTTTTTTTTTTACAGAGGATTAAGTCTACAAGGGTTTTTTTTAAATAGGTTATTTTTTTTTTTTTTTTTTTTTAATTTTATTAATGTTATTTATTTATAGTTCTTCTTTTGCCTGGGGAAAACCCCTTCAGTGCTAACACGGTTTTTCAGGGGTGCCCAGGGGTCACACTAATACATCAAAGTAATACAGTACCAAAATATAACACACACAAGTAAAACATATCGTATTAAATGATGCTTATACCAAAAATTCAAAACCAGCCAGCTGGGATATTGCAAATAAGCATTAAATTTAAAATACATCTGATATTAATAATTTAGTAAACTAAAATTACAGTAAAACCTAAAAAACAAAAACCCGACCCAAAACACCCTCTCACTAAATCCACAGTCTCACACACACACTTCTTTCCACACTCACTCAATCACTCACTCACTCACTCACGCACCCCACCCACCCACCCACCCACTCACGCCCTCCTCACTCACTCACTCACGTCACTCACTCACTCACTCACTCACTCACTCCCAACACCCCTCACTCACCTTTCACTCCCATCTCACCACACACACTAACACACATACACTTCACTCACTCACACACTCTCATTCTCTGTCACAAACACCAACTGGAACACACATTCACCCGAACCTTACACACCCTGACAATCACCGCCCCCCCCCCCACTTTTTTTTTTAAGTTTTTTGAAATAAAAATTGCACGTATATAATAAGCCACACAAGGTTATTGAGACAAAACTACTTGACAGCGTTGACATTTGGGGGTGGCGAGGATGTTTTTTGGCTGATAATGGAAGTCCATGAGGAATGACAAGCCCCTTTGAAGTAAATTTACGACTTATCAGACTCATTTTTTGCATACAGGAGGAACCCAGGTAACAAGTAACTAAAGCAAGATTAGCACATATTTTGAAGAGCGCCCCCAATTTTCAAAATTTGGAAATTAAAATATTACTAAATGTTATTACTTTGGTAATTGTATAGGAAAGTGCGAACGAGAATGCTAAAAAATGCGTATTTACTCACAAAATAGCGATTTTGGTAATTAGAATGGTCCCCAGATTGGACTACGAGATCTGGAACTACGTTTGATGTCCGTCCACTGATGATGATGTGCCACCTCGAAAAATAACCTCTAACTTGGCTTTGCCTGAAGCTATTAAACAACTATGGATGATCGTAAACAGCGTACCTGGCCTCTATTTCCCCGGCTATTTCACACATTGGAAGGCCCGTTCCAGCAGCCGTTTGAATTATTACGGGGATCCCCGATAATAATATTCTAGTACAAAATTCCTATCGTTTCTGACACATAGACATTTTCGAGCTTAAAAAAACCATTCCCCAGGTATAGTTTACTAGCCAGTTACCAATCATCGTTAAAAATCTCCAATTTTTTGAAAAAGTTGGGGGCGCCTTCAACAAATTGCTAATATTGCTTAATTACTTCAGCAGGCTTTTAACGGAATAAAAGTGCAGAATTTGCAACTCTATTCCGTAAGTCTGCGGATTCATAGGGTCACTAGTGCCCCTGGGTCACTAAATGGTCACATGCACCGTTTTAATAAATAATATATACAAAAAAACCCCTCCTCATTACGAAGAATAAGGAGATTTTTACTACAAGCAATAAACAGGTGACTATATAAACCACAGCAGACAGTATTTACTGCTATCCAGAACATTTAGCTTGCTGCAAACGTGAAATTAGAAGATTTTTTTAAAAAATCGAATCACATTAATATTTTTTCTGAAAATCTTTCTATCCAAATAATTTTCACAGCATGTTACACACTCGTACTTACGATGATTCCGTTCACAACGACATAGCATTCTCGAACAAAAAAGTGACCACCGATTTGTGATTTTGGTGCATATTTTGATCTCAAATCTGTTTGAAACTGTAAGATTTTGGTGGTAATTGCCTCAAGACCAGTGTTTGTGGAATAATCTTAACACTCCGAACGATTCAAAATGTGAGAAGTGTCACTTTGGTCGTTTTTGGGATTACTCTGGTCGTATATGTCTGGCTGTATGTGTGTGTGTGTATGTGTGGCTGTGTCAAAATGTTAACCCTTAATTACCTGCAATGCCGTATGAGTTCCGATAGGGCTCCGGTAATGGCTTATCGATTATGTAACTTGGTGAAAGGAGGAGACCTTTGTGACCTCATGTACCCTTTGGCCCCATTCCCCAACCAGCGATGGATACGACCTCGCTGTCCGGGGACCTTCGATGTATGTCCCAGGCGGATTCTTAATTGTTTACCTTAATTTTGATATACTTTTTATACAAGGAACATTTTTATATTCATTTGCTAACCCTTTCGACCTAGTGTTTTTCCAAAGTGTCATGAGAGTACTTTTGTGAGTTTCATGAGACGTCCTGCGCTTCTCCGAAATCTCTCTTCGTCAATTTCTTAACAAGTTGTCTACTGTCTCGAAAACATCCATAGTGACCTAAAGCACAAGATAAATAGCATTGAGGATGAAAGGGTATTCCAGATGAAGTATATACACCGCCCCCTATGGAGCGACCAAGGAATTGCATAAATGTCTCCCATGTTGGGGTATTGAATGAATGGACAAGCTCTTAGTTAATTCAAATTCCTCAATTCCGTGACTAGTCTTTGGCAGGTAAGGTTTGACGATTGATTTGACTGCACAGGACATTTAGAAAGGTTTTTGCCATCATGTCCCTCTGGAAAATGTCGGCAATTTCCACAGGAGGGGGTAAAAGTTTCTACGGGGTAAATATTAAATAATGGTCGCAATAACTTGTAGTATAGCTCAAATGTCCAGAGGGACATGTGGGTAAAAACCTTCTAAAATGTCCTTTGAAGTCAAATCAATCGTCAAACCTTACATGCCACATGTTTAGTCCCGGAATTGAGGATTTTGACTTACCATTGGTCAATCATGATGACGCACGAAGGCAACCATGCATTAATCATGACCCGACCATGGTTACTGAAAATCAATTCAATACCATAACAGCCCGTAAAATTCTTGCTGGCATAATTACATTATACCCTTCGCACCTACTTTTTGTGCTTTATTCCGTTAATGGAATATAGCACAGGGTACAGATTAGGAGCGAAGGGTACAATGTAATTATGCCTTTTTGATTTCGATTAAAACCCATTTACGCAAATTTCAAAATGAATTAAAAGAAGATAATGAAATATAAATGGATACATGAAAGTAAACAGTTACGACCTTTAGAAAACCGGGCTTATGCTTATGCAGATGCAGGGATGCAGTGAGCGCGCCCATGCCCAGCTGTGTTCAGAAATGTGACCGCATGAATTCAAAGTCCACTCGATCGATATCGGTCACATTTATGAACAGCAGCTGGGCTTGGGCGCGCTCACTGCATCACCGCATCTGCATAAGCATAAGCCCGGTTTTCTAAAAGTCGTTAATGTTATGTTATAAATGTTACAAACTAGACGGTCACCCGGCTTTCGCGATTACCACCTGGCTTTTTCCCTCCTCCCCAGTGTTGCCCAGGGGCCCAAAAAGTAGCAAGCCATGCCCAAGACGAAGGGTCCCTGCAAGGTCCATGGTCAGGCGATGTCCCAATGCAGAGTAGAAGCTCCGGACCCACACAGACGTAAGAGTATTATTATAATAGATAAGAAATTAAGGAATTTCAAATTACCGCTTCAGATGTATAGTTTTCAAAATTGATAATATTTTCAAGAACTTCTGTGGCAGACTGTAGACTCTCTGAATCCAGGTTGCTTGGATCTTCGGTGAGTTCTTCTAAATCTGTAGATATTTCTTCAATGTTGTCGTATGTAACGGTCATCTAAGAAAGACAAACAATAACTCAAATGAATAGATCGAAGCACCACATCACACTATTGTATTAGGGTAAAAAGCACTTGCTTCTGATTCCAGAAAAACTGGACTAAATTTTGGAATAAAAACTTCTTAAAGAGATGCAAATAGAGGATGGTACAGTAGATCTTGAACTTAATGGACAATGCATAACTGCCATCCATTTTTCGTTCCAAATTTGGAATTTATGAACTTTAACACGATATTATTAAAAGCTCTTCATTTTGTACAGTTCTAAACATACTGATAACAGGTGCACATACCTCTGCTAATCTGCTGAGTTGCATATTCATATCGACCTCTTCTCCTTCCAAACAGTTCTTTGGAATCGGTGAATACCACTGTGCAGTGTTATTGGCGCCCAAGTAACAAAGACGGACTCCTTTGGATTCACCGGCTAAAGAAACGCACAAAATGTATACCAAAATTTAACAACAAATATTTCGGCAAATTTACGTCAAAGTTCAAAGGTTAATTATATTACGTAATATGTAATACCGAATAGATGTTACATGCTGATTGCTGAAAGAAATAAAACAAACTTCATAGCATATCGCGTTGAAATCATATTCGAAAACGATTCAATTTTCCAAAATTGGGTCGTGCTGGATCGTAATTTTTTAAACAGAAAGGCTTAACGTCTGATGAAAAAGTACGACAAGTTTACAAAATTAATAATGGCAAATTGCCAAGCGTCCTCCTTTATCTATAGAACGAATGCAAGACGTTTCTTTAACTACTGGGCAATTCTTTGGGATGTCACACACATGACCGAACTTTATTTGCCTCCCATGACAAAACAAATAATCTAGCAAAAGTGGAAACATTATTTTTGGTTAGATTTTGTCCAAACCTAACCAAGAATAATGTTTCCACTTTTGCTAGATTGGCTGTTTTGTCATGGGAGGCAATAAGGTTGTCACGTTTGTGACATCCCGAAGAATGACCCTACTGCATACCTTTTGCAGAATAATTGGCGCACTTTTCTAGTGACTCAACTTCTTCCAAGGCCTTTGTCTCCGGCCAAGTCAAGACCAGTCCGTCTATGTCCGTAACTTCCATGGGACAAATGTTACGATTTTCAATATGCTTTGAAGTCGATGCAACCGTACTAGTACTCATGTCAGTTGTTGTTTCATAATCTGTATCATTTATGTATGTGGAGTAAATAAATTCAGTTTCATACGACATTGATGCCGTTTCACTTTTTGTGCTGACATCGGGAGTAGACTCGGTACTAGTGGGCGCCACTGTAGTGGTAGTAGTTGGATTATTTGGAGTTGTTGTCGGCTCATTAGTAACGGTGGTTTGAATGTTTTGTGTTGTAGTTGCAGCAGGTAGTGTAGTCGTTGGAACATTGGTGGTGTGGTTTGATACTGTAGTTAGTACACATGCCTTCAAAAATGAAAAATGGTGGTTGGAACAAATGTTGTTGTGGTTGGGACAAATGGTGTTGTAGTAGGGACAACTGATTGTTGTGGTTGGGACAACTGTTGTTAGGGTGTGATAACTGGTGCGGTGGTAGTGTACAAATTGGTGTTGTGGTTGGGACAAAGGTTGTGGGGTAGGACATCTGGTGTCTGGTTGGACACAACGGGGTTTTGGTGGGGAACACTGGTGCGTGGTTGGGACAACTGGTGTTGGTGTGTAATAGCTGGTGTTGTGGTTGGACAACAGGCGTTGTGGTTGGGACTACTGGTGTTGTGGTTGGGACACATGTGGTGTGGTTGGGAAACAGGTTTTGTAGTTGGGACAACGGTGTCGTGTTGGGAACAAATGGTGTTGTAGTTGGGACAGCAGGTTGTGGGTTGGACTACTGCGTTTGTGGTTGGGACACAGTGGTGTGGTTGTGACTACTGACGTTGTGGTTGGAACAAATGGTGTTGTGGTTGGGACTACTGGTGTTGTGGTTGGGACTACTGGTGTTGTGGTTGGGACTACTGGTGTTGTGGTTGGGACAGTCCCACGACCCCGCCTCGTTCTGGTGGGGGGCGGTCGTCTGCCGCGCTGTCCTGGTGTGTACACAAACAGGTGTTGTGGTTGGAACAACAGGTGTTGTGGTTGGGACACACAGGTGTTGTGGTTGGAGACAACAGGTTGTTGTGGTTGTGGGGACACTGCGTCGTAATTTGGGACAAATGGTGTTGTGGTTGGGACTACTGGTGTTGTGGTTGGGACTACTGGTGTTGTGGTTGGGACTACTGGCGTTTTTGTGGTTGGACCAAATGGTGTGTGTGGTTGGGACAACAGGAGTTTTGGTTGAGACAACAGGTGTTTGTGTTTTGCAACACCAGTTTTTGTGGTTGGGCACCAAAGAGTTGTAAGTATGGGACAACAGTGTTGTGGTTAGGACAATGGGCGTCGTAAGTTGGGACAAATGGTGTTGTGGTTGGGACAACTGGGCGTTGTGGTTTGGCCAACAGGTGTTGTGGTTGGTATAAAACTGGTGTTGTGGTTGGGATAACTGGTTCGTGGTTTTGGGACAAATGGTGTTGTGGTTGGGAACAAGGTTGTTGTTGGATTCCCCCTCGGTCGTTGGAGGTGAATCATTATCAAATATAAACACTTCTGCTGTTTCAATATCGCCTATAAACCTCCTGTAGGATTTTGTAAATGGACGTGAATCGTTTCATTTTTCTCTTCATTCTCCATCGTCGTCGACGAATTTCACAGATCACCCGTTTTCGTCCATTTCTCTTCAGCATCAAAATAGAGAGTTTGTTCAATTGCTATGAAGTCTTCTGGTGACGTTTGCTGATTCACTTTGATTTTACATCCTGAAAGAGTATTAAGAAAGTTGTCAATAGCATATCGTATACCATTTGATATGGTCTGGGCATCATATTATGCCATATCATATCGTTATCAATTTCGGGACTTTTACAAAATATTAAAAGGAATGATGACGACCCGATCAAATATATAACAGTTTTCATCTTGACTAGAACGCGGCCGGTCACCCAAAAACCCAATCTATAAATTTTCGCGCCGATAGTTCAATCCGTTTATGTTTGATACGAGAGCTTAACACGTGATTTTGTAATCCCCATAGAATAGGTACGCTGAAAAAATTAATATTAGTCGGCCAAAATGTGGGGCAAGTTTTCGCTCATAACCTACAACCAAACATGTTAGCCCTAAGATTTCACAGGTAAATAAACAAACACATAAAAAAAATAAAAACAGTACAAAAATTGTTGCATCCACTTCCGTAAATCTGGGGTGGTTCTGGGGACGATCGACAATTGCACCTTAAGTTAAAGCAATATTAGCACATTTTTTTGAAAGGGCGCCCCCCAAATTTTTCACAAAATTTGTAGTATTTTTACACGGTTTGGCATTGGTAAACTGCTGGCTCGTAACTTATACCTGTGAATGTAAGCTAGAAATGGTGTCCATGTGTCACAAACTAAGGAATTTTGTACTAAATAATTATGATCGGGGATCCCCGATAATAATTCACGGCTGCTGGAAACGGCCTTCAAATGTGAAATGGGAGCACGTGAAAATAGGCCATGTACGTGTCTACGCCTAATCCATTAGTTGTTTTAATAGTTCGGAGCAAGTCAAGTGTATGAGGTTATTTTCTCGAGGTGGCACATTTTCATACATGGACGGACATAAACTAGCATTTTCCAGCTCTGCCGTTAAGTAAGGTCCACTCTGGGAATCCCAATTCTAATTACAAAATCGCTTATTGTATTTTTGTGATAAATACGCATTGTTGTTTAGCAGTTCTCCCTCGTTCGCAGGGAGAGTTTCCTAGACAATTCCCAAACGTAACTGTGCAAAATAATCAAATTTTGAAAATTGGAGGCGCTCTTCAAAACTTGCTTTAATATTGCTTTGCCAATATTGGCTTTAAAATCATGTGTGATTGATATGACATCTAAAAGAAAATGGAGACCCTAAACTAGTAAGAGAGTTTTACGATACATGGTATTACAAAAATTTAAGAAATTGAATTACAAAATGTCGAATTGATACATAAGCTGGGTAAATAATCGCTGAGAGTTTACGTCACTTGCTATGAAAACTTAGCACTTTTCCAAAACTTTGCCAATATGGGTTTTCTGGTAAGTATCTTATGGGTTGTTCGACTTCACGGTAATGATCCCCAGCGGTCATAGATCCGTTTAGAGCGACGTCGAAACTACGTTGGCACGTCGAAGAAGCAGGTCGACGGTTTTTTAATAATTTTAGCGGGCGAAAATTCAAATTGAATCGACTTTTTTAAGAACGACGTCAATCGATTTGCAGTTCGAACATAAATAATGTGTTAAATTTCTAACCTCTCGAACGTCTTTTCGACGTCCAGCGTCGATTGCCCCCTGTGTATGCTGGCGTTGCCCGTATTGGATGATTTCTTTCTTCTTGCATCAACATCGACGCACTCACCGTAACTTTCATTCAAATTCATTAACTCTAGTGCGATAAGAAAAACGTGATGCAGTATTTTGGGTAAAAGTGCAGTTCGGGCCTACTCAACCTTCTCGCACTCCAGATGCCATCTGCAGTTTGAAGGGAGTCGTTACAATTGTTTACAAAACATGGGAATTCCGCTTACCGCTTTGCCACTCTGAAGATGAAATTTACGTCACTACGTAATCACGTCTGAATCGCTAGCGGTGACCTATGCGGCAAAGCGTCAGGCTAATAAATCGATCTCCTGCCTGCTCGGGCTTGCGGCCCTCCGCATTGCCCAAAGCGCCAAATCGCATTGAGTTGACTGAATTCAACTCTGGAGCGGAGAGCCGCATCATTGACGTAGTTCCAACGATAGCGTGACGCTTTGACTAGTAATTAGCTCATCCGCAACGCGTACCCAATCGGTTTAGACCGCTGTTAGCGGCAAGCTTCATGACACTATGTAATCACCAATTAGGATGTATTCAAAAACTCAACCACTGCTTGCCCGGCGTTTCACCCAAATGGCGGTTAGTTCCGTGTTTTATTGTATTAAAAACAATAGAAAATCGTTTCTAAACGGAGAAAACCGGACTAAAATCGGCTAGTAACCGATGATTGAGTTTTGAAGACAACCCTTACATAAGTGGGTAATTGGACTAAGTTTGGAAAAGGCTTGAGACTTGGCTGCTGCCTGGGGATTGATGATCATCTGCACACTGTAATGTTCCCCGGGAATGTTCCCTAAGAAACGAAATAGACTTTCAGATAGATTTCATACGGTATTTTCTTACCCACAGACTAAGCAGCTTGAAGACGCGTCCCTAATCGGATACCTTACCAATCCACAGCAAAACGATCTCGATGCCTCATGAGTTCTGTATGATGGCTCAAAAAACGATATGCCTGGATTGGGTTCAACGGAAAACTGAACGTGAAAAATGTACAACCACGCATGATGAATGACAGTTGATAATAAGTGATTTTAATTAACCTAACTTTTGTTTGAAACAATGCAAAGTGGCAACCCACCGGGTATTGCACTTCTGAACTGAGGCAACTACACGGTCGGCAGAATAAAAATTGTATATTTTTATTGGTTCAGGTATAGAAGAGTCTTGCCGCCTTGCTTGAACACTAACGTTTTTTAAGAGATTCATTTCACTCCAGAATACTGGAAATTAAGGGGCAATTGATCACATGTATTCAAGGAAAATTTTAACGTTAAGGAGAGTAGATTCTTTTTAAAGACGATGTATTAGGATTATTTTCCCACCACAAACTATTAAAATGACAAGTATTAGAGAAAACAAAACAAGAAACCTTACTTTTCTCGAGACTTCTATCTCCATTTCACAAACAGAAACCAGAAAAGAACACTTTCGTTCACCGGATGTTGGACATACCCCTACTAACTGACCAGAAGGTATTCGGTGAACAGAGGTAATTTGATAATTTTGTGTTCCACTTGTATAGCCTGCCATGACTTACGGGATTACCCACACACACTATTTGTTAGCCCATTTCTCTCGTACATGATCCCACTCGAACCACTGCACCCCTCCAGGTTAGCAGCTGTATGTGTAAGAAGAAGGAAAAGAGAGTCGGTAAATGACGACTTAATGTTAATGACTTACATTTATTATGATTAAGGCATGGATTTTTGAAGTGCACTTTTTGCACTAAAACTCTATTTGTTTCAATTTAGTAGGTTTTCGGTCGAGTCGATAAACGAGATATGATAATGAGGAATAATGATCGGCATGGATGAAAATGCGCTGACCCGATATTTTGTGGTTTAATAAACAAAAGCATGTACACTAAGCGATAGAATCTGGCCCTATCAACAGATAAACTACAAACGCTCCCCTATTAAGTCCGTCTTGTTTCGTCGGGGGGCATTTGTTGGCATGCGCAACATTGTGACGTGACGCAACATTTGTAACGTGGCACAACGTTGTATAATTTGGAAAGTATTAGACAAACAAGGCTTTTCTAACATTTGCGAATTCGATAAATTTCAGGATGAAAGCCATGTATAAGTTGTGAAAATATTCCAAAAATATGTTACATTTTGGGTTTTCAAATGTCCTGATTGTTTTTTTGTTTTCAATACTACACTTTCATCAAGTTCTTTCATATGAAATATTTTGTGTGTCCTTACACTAATTATCATTATTAATATTTGTCAAACCGTCATGATTACAGTCATTCTGTTCTGAAGTAGGCGGATTGACATGTTTTTAAATTCTTATTTTTCTGTACAAAATTGGACAAACACCCTGGCACATAGTTGTATTTGATTTTCGGCGATTAACGCTTCCCTTCCTGGCCTTACTGGCCTTTTGACCCCCCATTTCATTATTGTTGGACATGTCTTTTGTTTTTTAAAATTGTTTGGAAAATAAAGATTTTATTGATTTGATTGTTTGCCGGTAAAATTTTCACTCCAGTCCTATGGCAACTTTTTAAGATAAATTGATTGGGTGCTTTTTTGTAACGGGAATGGACCTCTTTTCATTAGTCAGAAATAGAGAGGCTCATTGAAGCATAACAACTTAATAGGTCAAAACAGAAATATGTTTATATGTTTATCACATTTTTGGACACATACATCAGTGATTACGTTTTAATATAGTTCAACACTACAGAAATTTATATTTAGATCCATACTTATTTCACAATAGCTCATATTTTTCATGGAGACGTAAGCAGAATTATCTCCAAATCATTGTGACTTTAGCGCGGAACAACGCGATTAGAATCATGTTCCTTTTTATTTGCGGTATTAACGACCTTCGGATTTCGATTTTATTCGGGAGCAATGTAATAAAATATAGTGCCTAACTTTTCACAATCTTGCCTCTTGCGTGAAAGTTAGGTATTATGTTCCGCTTATGCATCTCCCCCGCATAAACCTAAATCTTAATGGTCGTACTTTCCACAGAGGAAGATTAGAGTGATCGCAGAATATAGAGCGGGAATTTTGCTATTCCATTTGAAATTTACAATTTAACGCCCTTCGTCAGCGCGAGCCATCATGCCCGCAACCCTGGGTGCGTACCCAGCCGGGAAGGATATCCAAGACAGAACGGAGGGTCCGGGGGCCGCATACTAATCATCCTCCCCCTAGACCCCCTCAGGGCAGTTTGTCCGTCCATCCTTTCTTTTCTTCCTTTTTTAACCCCATGAATGCTGCTGTAAGATTTAGGGAAACACTTTCCCTGGGGGAGTATGGCGCATGGTTTCAAACGAAATAGCCCACACTGTTGAAGAAATCCGTTCTTACCATCTCCATCTCCCGTCACGCGGTGCATATTTGGTGATAGAAATTTTGGTTGACCTGCACTTTCTCGCGTTAGTCGAGAACCTCTCCACCACGGGTAGTTGCTCTCCCCCTGTATAAATTAGCAATACTTGAATGAATACATAACTTTACCAAGATTAACAAAATACATCATGGCTCACAACGCAAACCATCGCGTCTTTCCATCTACTCTCACGGACTGCCCCTCCCCTCCCCCCCGTCCACACTATACAACACAAAATCCCCAATCCGAGTTTTACGACATTGAGGTGTACATGCATCTCACCCAGATCGACACGTGCCCCGAGTGGGTTTTGACACTATAAAAATGTCTTTTTCAAGACAAGCAAGGACAATATGTACTCCACCACACACGAGAACCAGAAGCAGAGTGTTTACAAACTTTGGTAAAACCCTTGTCATAAACCGGGGAGTCATTCAAACACCAGGAAAGACCGGAACATGAGACCCTTTTTGAACGGCACGTCCCCCGGATAGTATGGTATTTTATACCAAGTGTCTTCAATAATATCCTCACTTCATTCATTTGTGACATTTTGGTATGAAACTTTGGCAATATTCTGCAAAAGAAAATCCAAATATCTCTATCTATAATCTTATATATTTTATGTACAATGAACGCGAAATCTCCCCAACATTACAATATGGAAATGAACGGTTATGTTAGATTTCTTAGAAAACAATTCGAAAATACGTTGTATTAGAATGGTATTATTGTTACTTTACTACTGTTACTATCACATTACTCATAAAGAATGATTGTATGTAGACGGTAGTATTGTTTACTCTCACTGTTTTGGGTATGCATGTCCTTGTGTTTCCATCAACTTTCGTACGATGGAACCGATAATTCGTACCGCTCTGACCAGTACTACTTGTTGTTTCCGCTGGATCTATAGGGGGGTCTCCTACTAATAAATAGAAAGCAACCGACTAATTTTATTATAATCCCATGTTTTTGAGTTATAAGAACATGGCCAGGGTAAATACGCTGGAGTTTAACCAACATCGAGGAGGCCTATCTACGTGTATATTCATGACCTAGCTGGCAATAATTAAGCAATAATAGTATACTACAATTAGTGTGTGTTCTTATTTTATTGTATTGTTTTGACTAATAATAATCATTAGCTAAACTATATGATTAGAAAAGGTTAATGGCCTGGAATATTTTAGCTTCAAATGCAATGGCAAAAAAAATCAATGCACTCGCGCCTCGTTTACTTACTCGCGCGAATAATAGCTTGGGCGCATGCTGATGATTGGGCAAACCAATACAATCGATGACTAACTATGCAAGACATTAGCCAATTCATAAACTTTATTACAGTAGAGATCCCCCCCCGAAAAAAAGCTGAAACGTCATTAAGTCCAGTGTAGTATAGTTTCTAACGGAAAGGCACACACCCGCCCTCAAATGAATCATTTCCAACGTCGCGCGTAACTTTCCTAATCACCCGCGGTACGCTCATTAACATACGAACCGTGCAATGGACGATATATTAAATAACGATTGAGCCATTGAATAGTAGTATATTCCAACGGCAAGAAAAATTATTTGTTTGGTATCGTATATAAAAACAATCTTGAATGCCTAGTTGTGATGGAATGTAAAAATAAAAAAAATGCAAATTTTGGAATGTTCCATTTTCACTCGGCTTCGCCTCGTGAAAGAAAAGTGCAAAAATTGACATTGTGATATATTTTACTATTTCCACGCACTAGCCATTCAATATTTTATATTTAAACTCTCGCGCGTTTGAGCCGTGCCATAGTCTTTACCGTTGCACGGTACTATTTGGACTGTTGATGAGAAGTCTATGTACAATCGTTATATATAAAACAAATATTGACTGCCTATATTCGTGCAATAGTAAAATATAATCATTTGACAAATTTTGGATGTTTCCATTTCAACAGCCTTCCATTCATAATAACGTTTATGAATTAAACGTTAAAACACATATTCTCTCTGGGCGACTTAAAAATCGCGCCTCTTTCTTCTCTAAACCATGTTGAAGAGTAAAGGCGAGACCATTACTTAATCGTTTAATGCAATGAAGTGTGAAATTGGTCCACGTGGGATTAGCATAGTATAAAGTTTTAATAATGTTGATTTGTCATGATTCTTCTGGCTTGTGCCGGAGAAACCATGAAAAAGACTTCTTGTTATCAGAAAAGTGGTCCCATCTTTAAGATATTATTGACAACCCATGACAGTGGATTTTTTTTAATCCACTGTATCTAAAATCTGTAGAAGGTTGAATAGGGAGATGACCTCCGTCGAGGTCCAAAAGGTGTATCAAATCAACCATGTCAATTCTTTTTTCATCATTACAAAGTGCAAACACTAAACAAGCTGGTCGTACGGGCTATTATAATATGTAACAAAAACCAACTTTAATATCACAATTGAGTGCTACAACTGTACACACCTCTATTCAGTGTTAAAGCGTGTTTTTCAAAATTATATAAAGGTTACCAGGCAAAGGACCAACCAATACCAACCTACCATTGCATTTATCTTATTCCAAAATGTGACTACTTCATCTATCACTGCTGAGGAGCTAGGAAATCGGGGATTGCGGAGAAAAAATGGGATATTTTTTGCGGGAATAGTTGTTTACCTTTCTATGTTCCGCTCAATCTAGATCAATTGTGAAAGTTGAGTTTTGCTCAACCAACATTTTTGTCGTAAAGAAATATAAGTATTCAAATTGCTTAATAAAGCTTATAATCATGTGGGCTCCCGTCATTTAAATTATTATATAGCAAGCCTAGTCTTAGGTCAGTGTTTTTTAAATGGCTTTCAGGTCAAATTGGAAGCCATCATACATCCACTGACTTACTTTGTGAGTTATATAACTATCATAAATCATTGGTTACTACGGTCTTACATGGGAAACTGATAAAAAAATAAAATGCTTTAAAATAATGTTTAGTTATAGAAAGTG
Organism: Ophioderma brevispina; assembly: GCA_023653785.1. Lineage (NCBI taxonomy): Eukaryota > Metazoa > Echinodermata > Ophiuroidea > Amphilepidida > Ophiodermatidae > Ophioderma > Ophioderma brevispina. The sequence continues at coordinate 60,387 of JAMKCH010051863.1, read as the reverse complement.
AACGTAATTTTCAGTGATTGACCTGACATGTAGACTAGTATGTTTTTCCTCAAATTAATGGCATTGGACTGCAAATTTGAGACAATTTACTCCTACTCTCATGCATTTCACTGTCGTATTGACCCACATGAAACCGTACTTAATATAAGCATCACTTGTTGGCGTTTTGAATGGACTTTGCTTTATTGTATTCCTGACTGAACAAAATCCTGGTCAAACCATTTGTTTCAAATTTGTTGCATTTAGTGATTTTAGCTTGTCCCTTTTGTCAATTATTGGCTGTTGTATTTTCTCTGTGAGTTAATTTAATTGAAAGAACAGCTCCAAGGATGCCGGTTTTTTTCTACATGTATAGACTACAATATAAGTCGTTGTGGTTGTTTAACCATAGCAAAAACACTCTAATTAGATTGTTTTGAAATTATTTGGTTAACTGATGGAAATAAGGACACCTGGGCTTATTTTTATCCTGAATCTTAATAACCTCTTTTGTCTTATACACATTCTAATAATGATATCATTCTTTGTCATCTATGAAATCATTACCTCAAATCGCAACTTAGCGGGTTACGATTAGTTCATTGTGTGAAATCTTTGTAGATTTACATGCACCGTTGAGTAATGGCATGTAATTTTAATCAATTTTTTCCTCATTAATTTGCTGTCCAATGAAATTTTTTTTCCACTTATTTTAAATCTGAAAGTATAAACTGACTGGACAAACCCCATTTCCAACGGTTTAACTAACATTCAAACATGATCAAGTATAGTATAATGTTTTTTTTGTTTAACACTAAAGACACTATCAGTGATTGCTAAATCCGATGCAAATCGAAAAAAATTCATCAAAAATCCATTTTGCATGTGTAACAGTACAGGTAATCCTAAACACTAACCCTGCAAATGAAAAGACCAGAAGCAACCTAATAAGGACAGGATCAGAGATTTTAGTCATTATATTGTCACAGAACGGACACTTTACTACAACACGTAATTGGAAGGAGAATCGTATCTTGGACACTGCCGTTTTCTGGTCTTTCCTTTTTCTGTCACTTCTACCTTCTACAGCTGGAAAGGTAACTTATGATAATTCTACAGACGTTATCCTTCACTTTGAAGCTATCCCTCAAAATTCAAATAGTTTTTCAACACTGATAGTGGTCTGTTAAGTGTACTGGGGGGGGGTGGGGGAGTCAAATGTTGACTGAACATTTTGTTTTTTGCTAATTAGTTTGCCCAAGATTTTATGTAATTGCCAAATATCACTTGCGCATATTTGATTTAAAATTCAAATCGTTCATGAGGTTTTTGTTTATGCTAATTAGCATAAATAGACATTTTGGCACTAGTATTACAAAATTTGTTTTGTCCTCTTTAAATTGTACTGGATTAACTTTTTAAAATTTGTATTGTTTTTATTTTTTGCTTTTTTTAAGTTTTTTATTTTTTATGAGCCAAATTTTTGGACAAAGTTCTTCAGGAAAAGTGGTTTTTAATTTTTCGGCTGGAGAATTTTGTGACATAGACAATCGTTTTTGGGACCGTCATTTTGAATCCGCTTTTCAATTTTTTCCTATTATGTGTCTGTTGATGTACCCATCAATGGATCGGGAGTTTTGGTATAAAAAACAACGGAAATTTGTTTTCGGAGAGGGGTTCAAATATGAGTCCTTCTAATTCCAACGGGAGTGCACAAGACCTTTACATACACTTACATGTTAAAAATCCGTAAAATTACGGTTGAAACCTGCAGTTTTTAAGATACATTGTTACAGTCAAAATTTAGTGGCTTTTTAAAACACATAATTGTATCTGTTGTCCATTGTAATTTTGGCGAAATATCCTTGAATCGTATTCCTACTTCATGTGAAAAACATGGTGAAATTACCTTGTATTACTGTCAGTATAGTTCATTAGTTTTTTTACACCCTATGTAAATTTAATGACTTTAACCTGTGAATTGTTTAGAAGTGGGGGCGTATTTTCACATAGGTCATTAAGAAGAACAGACAATCTGCAATCTTTGCTTAAATACTTACAAACCTTTAGTTTTTACGATTTCAATTTCTGAACATGCGGTTCATACTTTAACTACCGCTAAATTATATTTATAATCTTCTCTTATTCGATCTTTGAATTCCTAGGTTCCTCCTCGATCGTTTATAATCTCAATCTACTTCATAAAAATATTTCTTTCGGCATAAGACATAACAATGGCTTTTTAGACTGGTTCCCATTTCTCAAAAAGAAAATAGGTCGAAGCAGTGTTTTCTATTTCAAATTTTATGTGATCCCAAATCTTCCGGTCCCCCAAAGCTAATTTGTTAGGGGAAGTGTGTCTAAAATTTTTGCTAAATTCAAAATGGCCGCCATTTTTAAAATTAAAACTCATTTTATTTGTACCTACCTCAAGATTTAAGGCTTGTAAAAGGACTTCATTCTTGTGTCTATACTATTGTTTTCAGGTCAGAGAACACAACTAGATCATCAGTTAAGGTATTATGCCATATATTGGACATTATTGCATACATTTAAAATGCGGCCATTTTGAATTTTTATGCAAATTAACTGTCAACATGACTTAATGCTATAAGGTCATGGCCATTAGTTTGGGAGCAAAATGTTTACATGCTTGACACTTACCAAATATAACATGTTTTTTTCACACTTAAATGAGAGTAGAGGTCATCAATTGGTGTTTTGAGATACTAATAAAACTATATATTGTTGTAAAGCTAAAATGTAGAGAAGACAATATTCAACTTGGAATTTGCATATACAGGGTGGCCACACTTGTCCTATACCTCATATAGGGTGGAAAGTGAATTTGATGTAAAAAAGTATACAATACAACATTTTGTGGCAGTCAATTTGTTAAAAGCCCCTTCACTTATCATCATAGCTTAAACTGTTGAAGTCAAAATGCAGCCAATAAAAACAAACAAAATGAGATGTTATTTATTTAATACATGGCCAAGGTTACAAAGATGAAAACAAAAAAAATGCAAAGCCTCGAATAATCAAATATCCCTATCCTTTAATAACACGTGCCTCATCCGTAGGCACCTGCATCCGTAGGCACCACCCTCTCTGACCCCGAATGATGACTCAAATTACGACAACCATTCAAAAAGTAAAACTAATCACAAATTGAATCTTCTGCTACCATTTTTAAAGCTAGATAAATTCCCATTAAAATGAAATATAAATCAGCTGAATACCTAAACTGTTTCTTATAATACAATAACAATGTCAAAAATATTTGTGAAAATGGGGGTAACGCCACCCTCATTTTGTATACCCAACTCATGGCGCACATGACCATAACTAATGATCTAATTTAAATTCCTTGACCCTGACAACGATATTTATATACACAAGAATGAAGTACAAAAAACGCCTAAATCATTGAGTTAATGTACAAAATGTCACAATGTCAGCCCCTTTTGAATTTTTATGCACATTAACTGTTAAGTTTGACCTAAGCTATAACCAAATGATCTAATTGTATTGCCTTGACCCTGAAAAACATTTGTATAGAGACACAATAATGACCTCCATTACAAGCCTTAAATCTTGATTTTGTCAAAAAAACACGTTAAAAGAAGTGGCGGGCCATTTGAACTTATGCTAATTAAGGCACATTTCCGCTTCCTCCTCAAAATTCATAGCTTGTGGGACCAAAAAATTTGGAATTAGCATCACATTTTCATCTAAAAAAAACACTAACCCATTTGCTTTTACCTTTTATCCTACTCAAAAATGCCGTCGTCATGTTGTAGGAGCACTTTTTTTGAGAAATGGAACCAGGTCTATTTTTTTATATTTACAAATGAACGGTTTGCAATAACCTATGCAGGCACCCTTCTTTATCCCCCTGAGGTTGTATTGGAGTGATACTTTTGGTACCGTTAAGCACGCATTTAGCAAAACAGACATAGTATTACGATAGCGCTAACGGTTGGTACGATTATAAGATCATATTTAGTGATTGGTTACTCAAGGTTATGTCATGTTATATCATGTAAGAACCAATCAAAGATACTGTAAAAAAGGTGGGTATATGGGGGTGGATCCCTCAATGGGTGAATTGAGAAACCCTGCGTTAGGATGTCCAAGGCAAGTTAAATAAATAAAGGAGGAAAGATACACTGATTTTACGTGAACTATAAGAATACATCCAATCAAAACCTCTGAATCAAAGCCTGGCGTGTTTCATGTAACCATTGAATGCTAAAATAAATAACACTTTCACCAATAAAATCATTGAAGCACGACATTATTTGGGCGTGTTTTTGCTGTATTTGTTATGTGGGGTCACTTATTTACTAAAGAGGCCATTAGGCAATGACGGTACGCGCCAACAATAATCCTTAGTAAAAATCACTACCATCAGCACTACTACTATACTGTATATTATTTTACAAAATATTTTCTTACTCTGGCTAAGTAAATGAAAATCCATTGGGTTATGTTTTTTACAGATTTGGCAACTATGGTGTTAAAAAGTGGCAAATTCAAATGTTCGCGTCTCCGCGATCGAGACAGAGCCCATTATTTGTATGAATGCGTGGGGGCTGTCAGCTAATGCGGCGTTCACCCTACCAGAAAATTGTTGTTTGGTGTAGTTAGTAATTTAATTTAAAGGTTATAGTAAACTATCCGAAAGTAAATGACAACTCATTTGGGTTATTTTTTTACAATGGGCAACTATGGGGTATTCAAAGTTTCAAATATTTAAAAAACAAAAAAACATCGATTGTTTATTTTTTTCTTGTATGTTTCATTAATGACGTGAAAGTGACACGGATTAAGTGAGGCGTGATTCTTAGTAAGAGGACGGTAGAATCACTTATCTCCTAAAGCTAAAAACCAATGTACACTGTTAAAAAATAAACCTGTACAAAAACAGGCATTTGAACTGGCAGCTGGACTCACTACATGCAGAAGCGTAAAATCACTGGAGCCCGAAAAATCGAATCATTGCGGGCAACGTAAAATAACGGCGTGAAAATCTCATCTTCAACGTTTTGTTGGTTTTCTTGACTCGATTTAATAAACAATATTCAGATTAAAAACGTTATTACAATCGTCCTGACCACACATTTTCCGGTTCGTTAGCGCACGCATCATACAAACGGTTGTATTGACGTTACCCACGTTGTCACCCGACCCCCCTCTCTATTTCCCGCTTCCCCACTTTTGAGAAAAACAGGCATAAACAACGGAAAACTTTAGACACACAATTTAAACCATTTACACTTTTATTTTATCTGTAATGTACACATTCTATGTCACCAATTACTTACTCATCGCCTAAAAACTGTAATACTGTAACCTTACATAGATTCGAATCGGGCCTTAAGATTACAAGTCTAAACCTTATCCACTAACACTACATGACTTTACTAATAGTGTGATGCTAAAATTCAAATATTATCTGTGTGTGAATACTTTTTTCAAATTAAACTAAATATAATACAAAAAGGGGAAAAAGTTTTTAAAAAACTATTTTTAAAATGTAGGGAAATACGATTTTGCATTTTTATTTAATAAATGATGTTACGTACGAATTATTTAACAACATTTTTTAATGGTACAACGACATTGTCATATTCCTATTCTTTCATTAACAACAAGTAAGTTACAAAAGAACGTAATAGTTACGGAAAATAAATATAATAACGGTCAGCTATAATAACTACTTTTTTTCAAAATTTATAGTATTTAATTTTTTAGCCACTGTGTTATTCTAATCATTTTTTCTTTCTGCTTCCAAATTGTAATTTAATTTTAGGTATAGGTATAAAAAGCGTGAAAGATTATTGATAATTGTGGTTTACCGTAATTTAAAAGTAAGCTGGTAAAATTAGGAACTTTTTAACAGTGTAGGATCTTAAAAGTGGTAAATACGCAAGAATCCAATCAGCAAGGCAGATTTTTTTTTTAATTTTTAAAACTAAATCTCGATTTCAGCCTACAAATCTATAAGTATCAGCTGACTTAAAAGTGAACCGTATAATGTATCAGGCTAAACCACAAAGAAAAATGACTTTTATGTTTAAAAAGTAAAGGATAAATGAACAAGAATTGCTTTAAAAAACTCGGCCCAATATTAATGGTCAACACCCAGTTTTCCACTTCTCAGTTCACATTATGCAAGCTACGTTACCAACGTCTTAATTATCATACTTTGACCACCCAATAAGGCGGGATTTGGGCTAAATTCAATACAAAACGGGCGACCTGGCCGAAACAATGCGAATGTTCCCGTGGTGTAAACTTTGCCAAAATTCCGCCATTGGTTTTTAGAGCTTTCTTGCGGTAATAATAACACATACATACCTACCATGGCGTGTAATCAAAAACAAAAGGAGGGGAAAAAAAATATTAAAAAATAAAAACTCACCGGCATTCATCATTCTTTAAACACTCTTTTATTTAAAAGACATTTTTCTTTCTACTCTTCACTATGCTTTTCAAATCCCATCTTATTTCGACACTCCTGCCATTACAGTGCCGTGAAGAAACGTTATACTGTCCAGCTGGGTCTGATTTGTGAATCAGAGATATCTATCAAGTTAATTTCATCTCATCGGACCAACCCGGTTCAAAAGGGCTTCACAAAAATGGTCATAGGTTTTGAACCAAAATCCAAATACACCAAACAAATTTTGCCAAAGATGAGATTATGGACAATCAAATTCGTATCAATATATACACAATGTTGCATTGTTATCTCAAAAAAATCGCTATCACATCTGCGTTTTTATTGATACACTTTTATTTTGGAAAATGGTAGGGTTGTAGTCAACATATCAAAATTCAACCCCCTCAAACGCTTGAACTTCATTTCAAGTACAGATTTTGCATCAACGGGGGATTCAGTGAGATTGGTTACACATTTGTTATACTTTATTACAATAAAAACACCCACGGTGGCGTAACGGGCCGGCCGTCTGAGGGGGAAATTTCCCAGTCTTGTGAAAGTTTCCCTCTCAGGGGGTCAAAAGGCGCAATTTTTCCCGGGTCAGAGGGCTAAAAAACGGCTGATTTAGCAATATTTTTGCAATTTTTTTTTTTTTTTTCCCCCCAAAGTCGTCAGGGGGATGGGGCACTTTGCCCCCTGCCCGCCCGCCTGTTCCCCCTGACGCAACCATTTCAAACAAACATGCAAGTTCTTATTTTTTTGCCGAAACAGGATGTCCTTTACGTGTTCTCAATGGCCGCGTACGCGTAAAAGTTCACAAATCACACAAAGGGGTAAAGTTTTCCAAAATGTTATATCCATACCCTTTGGCTATTTCAAATCCCTACACCCAGTCAAAAATTATATACGAAAGGTCTCTAAGCTTATAAAAGAAATCCTATTACTTTCAGAATTGAATTCCAACATTTTTTACTTTCGTTAACTGTAGTGGCGGGTACAAACGTGGCCTGTAGGTTACTACTACTCCTTTTCCTTCCAGCAAGTTTGCTTGTAAATAGTGCACAGCCATAGCTCAAGGTTGTATCGATACTACCACAATAATTATAAACCCTCGTCCAAGCTGGATTTGTTTTCATGTTTTATTATTTCGAACGAGAAAGTATTATCAATGATAAGACAAGTAAGTTTCCATCACATTTTCACAAAATGTGGAAATTTGCATGCATGGCGTGCATGCAGGTCAATGTACTTTGTGGGCGTTTATTTGATAGAAAAAAGCTATAAGAGAGACAAATAAAGAAGTAGAGAAACGAGAGAGAGGGGGAGGGAAAGAGAGAGAAGACAGACAGACAGACACGGGGAGAACATAGACAGAGGGAGACACACATAAAACAGTGAGAGAGGATTGGGTATTATTCTACTGTTTATTTTATCAAACCACCGTGAAAAAAATCGTGCATTTCGGATCGTTCGACAAAGCCATTTTAAAAAGCCCAAGCATCACAATGGTTGTTATGTACTGCATACGAGAACCTAACTACAGCTACCATTTTGTATTATTGTAAATCCAACGTAATCATGTTAAAAAACATGAAATGTTGAAGTAGAACCAAAACCTTTTTACACAATCGATATTCACTGACATTACACGTAAAATGTTTTTTTTTTATTCCAGATCCGCATATTGTAGAGAACTAGAGTATTTTACACAGAAACTATTCGCATTCCCACGTACGATCCAGTATCCTACACCTTTGTCAACAGGTCATTGCCGTTAAACAAGATTTGTCATCATAGTTAATATGCACTAATTGAAATGTTTACATTACTTATTGTATGTTGCTCCTCCACCTTCCTTCCTCCCCAAGAAAAGCATAAGAACCACAAACTACCAAATAATAAGTAGTCTAACAATGTATTTCCATTATGGGTAGGTCAAGGTAAAGGTATATCCGGTTCATGTATCATGTATTTCTGCGTGCTGAAGGTGAACTCCAGACAAGCCTTTTCAAATATGACATGGCCGATTTTTGATCTTAATTGATGGTGGTAGTAAATCATAAAGACCGATATCATCAGAATAAAATATCATATCATATTTTTTTTTTTTTTTTTTAATTTATAGATTTGTTTTCTGTATTTCTTTCCTGTAAATTTAATACTTAATCGTCAAAGCAATAAACCTTAACATAACAATCATCAAAACACTGTAATGTGTTGCAAAAAACCAAGTATTTAGGTGTTAACAAACCAAAAAACACAGATTCATTCAATTAAGTAACAACTCAGTCATTTTGGAACAATTAAAGCGTTCAATGGGAAATTTGGTTGTTTTTGAAAAGCTAATAACACACAATACTTTTTAAATAGTATAAATAATTTGCATAAATGTGTAATAAAGACCTGAAATTGGGGCGATTTTAGGGTAAAGTTTTTTCGGACATTACGATCTGGAAAAAAGTGGGAAGTTTTATGTGCCTAGCTTTTGTTGTGTTTTTTCTACAGGGACAAACCAAACTGTGTAAATTTAAAAATTAGCATTTTTTTGAAAGCAAATGGAACATGGGACGCAAAATGGCAATCATCTTTTTTTGTTCTTTTTACCACATTTGGAAACACAAACAAATTTTCTAACGAGATCCCAGGACAGGGTATATTTCCCTTATGTGACATCTCTCCCCTCGTGGATACTTCTAGTAATTCTGCACTTGAAATGGTGTTTTTTTATGAAAATTTGAAGATTGTTGATCCAAATAATCTTCAAACACAGCTGATTTTGAGAGGTTTGGAGAGGCCAGACTTACAAAGTTTTATTTGTAGTTAATTAGGAAAAAAATAAAACATAGCCACTCAAAACTTTCCACGTGTTCATTTGATGAGCTGAAATACTTGTACAGTAAGTGGAATCTGCACAGCTCACATCCATCTATCTTACGAAGAACTTTTAAAATCGTTTGTAAGTTAGGGCCTATGTAAACATTACATTTGTGTCAAAAGCACTTAAAGGCACTATCGGTGATTTGCTAAATCAGAAAATCGAAAAAATCTTGAAAAAAAACCAGATTTTTGTATGTTTGTAACAAGTATAGGTATCCTAACATGCCCTGCAAATGATAGGACTAGAAGCAATCTAATAAGGACAAAATCGGTAATTTTAGTCATTACTGTGCGTACGGAGACTTACTACAACACTGCCGTTTTCTTAATTTCTGTCAATTCTTCAGTTGGAAAAAGTAACTTGTGAGAATTCTACAGACTTATCCTTCACTTTTAAGCTATTCCTCCAAATTGCAAATTTTTCGACTCTTTCGGATAAGTCACTGATAGTGTCTTTAAATAAACAAAATCAAACAAACAAAAAGAACAAAAGATCGATAGAATTTTCATTCAAGATGGTGGAATATGCCTTTAAGGAGTGTTTGATAAAGTCTTGTGGTTCTTAGAATAGTTAATAATTATTCCTCCCTAAGTGCTGGTACACTGTAAAAAAATACTGTAAACTTGACAGTATTTTACTGGCATCAATTCTGGCGACAGAATTACAGTATACTGTAAAAAAGAATTTAATCAAAACACTTCAATATACATATTTGAAAGCACTATCAGTGATTTGCTAAATCAGAAAATCGAAAAAAAATTATCAAAAATCAGATTATGTCTGTAACAAATTTAGGTGTCCTAATTAACATCCCCTACAAATGATAGGACCAGAAGCAACCTAATAAGGACAAAATAAAAATTGGATATTTTAGCCATTAGTGTCCGAACGGACATTTACTACAACACGTAAGTGAATGGAGATTCGTATCTTTGAACACTGCAGTTTTCTTCATTTTCTGACAATTCTTCAGTTGGAAAAAGTAAAGTATGAGATTTCTACAGGCTTTTCCTTCACTTTCAAGCTATTCCTGCCAATTTCAAATATGTTGACTCTTTTGGATAAATCACTGATAGTGTATTGTAGAGCTTGGGAATATGAAGCGAATAAAAAAATAGAGTGTAATATTGTATAATATAATACAGTATTTTTGGTTTAAAGTGAATTGCTTAATCGTATCAATTAACAATTCATGTAGTGCTAAGAAATGTAGTTTTAAAATTGGACATAATAGGCCTCGAAAATTGAACATGAAAAATACAGAATTTTGCTGTATTTCGAAAATTGCAGATAATTATGAATTGTACCGTGATTCTTTTACAGTGTCTATATAGGATAGAAGTATAGATACATTGTTTCAATGTTTATGGAATTGACTTAAACCAATATAATGATTTTTGTTAGGTACAGCGATACTTCCTAGGTCAATGCGATTTCCAATTGAGCAACAAGTGTTTAGTGATACCGTACCGACTTTGAAGGACGATAGGCCATTGGTGTATTCAAGTTTAACACGATTATTCCAAGTTAATTTACCTTTTCTTTAGAATCTAATTAATGCAGATCTAAAATTGTCATAACACTGTATTCTAGTTAATGGCGAAAAACCTTGACTTGAACTGGAATGAATTAGGTCAAGTGGTCTGAAATCTTCCCGGCCACATGGCTGTAGCAATAGCATATGTTTTTGTTATACCAGTATACACCAATCATACATGTAAATATATCAGACATTTGTAGAGAAAATTAAGCTTTGAAAAATGACTTCATCGTTAATTAATCTTATTTGGCTCATTTCTTTGCAAAATAACAGGACATTTTCGGAGAGTGTGAGACATAAAAAACACACACACACACAAAAAACAAAAACAAAAAACCGGACACCAAGGGAGTCAGTCGTCTTATTTAAGTTTTTTAACCACGGAGTTATTATAGTAATGTTTAACGCGTTTTGTTCTCCGGATAAGGGAGTCGAGTGTGCTCCAACCTACAGACTGTTGCTGACAATGTCTGTGTTACATACGTCCCAGTCATACGTTAGATAACATGAAATAAAAAGCATTTAACCATATCTATCTAAATCCTAAAAAATAATATGTAAAAATGGCGTCGCAATATATGGAAACAATTAAGCCATTATCATGGTTGCGTGTTTAAAAAAAACCGCATGTGGTGAAATAATTTGCATATGCCTTCGTTTACGGCGTTGACCAAGAGGAAATCCACCGGGAAACAACGGGGTGGGTGATATAGTATTCTGGCATATCCTACTTGCTCGAAAAAACCCTTAAGTGATGGAAAAATGGAAATATATGTCTAGTTCGTATTCACGTACAATTGCTAATATACATGAAATAAATATTTATTCTTACCTCCTTGTCCATTGACAATGCAGTTGTAGTTAGCAGAAGAATTGATATTAGAACAGTGCATTTCATTTTCTGTAGTAAACAGTCCACCTTATTAACATAATTAGTCCACATTGCACAGTGTCCTTTTGGCCCGTAGTCCACTTCGTAATTGGTGTTCCTTATTATTGTTCCATTTTATTACACACTCTTTTACTCATATGTCGTCCTACTCTTTCCCGTGAGGTGTTCAACAATGGTAGTAGTATATACCAATAATAGAAATAATATATATGATTCACCGCAATTGGTATGTCGTCTGTAACCGTCCCATAACACGCATGAAAGCCTGTCGAACTACACTCAGTTCAATATTACTACTGCTTTTCAAGTTCAATAAGCCTGTAATTTCGCGGGAAATGGTCGTAGAGCTGAATACCGCTTTCAAAGCCAAGGTTACGGGATATTAGTTCCTGCATGAACTATATAATTACAAATGCTGTTGATATTGCCAGCTTTAGTACAATGGAGGCAGGCAGGGCTTGACGTCACAACCAATCTTTTGAAAGCGCGATATCTTCATTGAAAACCAACGGACCACGAATTAGCCTGAGGCGCCAAATGAACCACTAAACTTTTTTCTTCTTTTTGGAGCTAGAGTATATGAGTTCGGGTCAAAAATTTGGCAACAATACTAACATAAAATACAGCAATAACACAATATAATCATCGCCGTGGTAGGCCTGATAAAATTCTCTTTGCGCATGATGCTGTCCAAAATAGGTTCTGATGTAGCTTGATGTTGAAGGCACAATATTGGTCCACGTGCCGATGTTGGGGACTAAACTAATTATCAATAGGCCTATTTTGTGTGAGATTTGCATTAAACTTCATTGATCAGTTACCGGTTGACAATGACAACGATATTCTCAGCGTGGTGATTTATATAGCATTCTGTACAAAATAAGTCTAACAGAAACAATGGATATTTGGCATTAAGTTAGCGCCATGGCCAATTAAAACATGAAATTGAAACAAGGATACTTGTTAAGTATGTGTTGTTACTATCCAAAACATTTTGAATTAGTTTGAGGAAACATTGACACATTTATAATATAGTATAAACTTCCTTGTTACCATGGTCATGGTGACAACTATATTACATAGCACACAAGCATTGTTGGAAGTATTCGTGGAAGTTGATTGTCACTCTACGCCTTGTATTCACTGTTGACTTTCTCATCTATAAAAGAGTGTGAATTTATAATGCCGATCATATGGTCGTGGTCACGACATACTGTCGAATCTGATTTTTTGGTCAAATTGAGTTAATAGCTGATTCCGGTTGCATTTTATGTACTCTTTAATTGCACCCAAAAAAAAGGGAAATTATAGAAGAGTGCTACTTCAGTGATCAAAATCGATAATAGGTTGGTCAAGATTTAAGACAATCGGTGAAGTTTCATGAAGGAGTTGTCATGTTATTTCACATTTTAATTTTTGTGTTTTTATTATGTTACCTGTACTAATTGAAACCTACGGTCTGTGCGTCGTAAAAATATCAAAGTTTTGTAGTTTTTACATTTGATTACAAATACCACAATTTTATCACTTTTAGGGGTATATAGTGACATTAACCCTCATCTTAACAAAGGGAAGGGGTTTCATCAAATATCAAAGTTTTGTAGTTTTTACATTTGATTACAAATACAACAATTTTATCACTTTTAGGGGTATATAGTGACATTGACCCTAATCTTAACAAAGGGAAGGGGTTTCATCCCAGGTTAACTTTCCTCCGGTGCCCATAAACGTTTCAAAACTTTCGTAAAAATTTCTAATTGTTTTCAATCCTTTCGGTCAGGTGGCCGAAACAAATGTGAGATGGCACCGTCACCAGGGTTAGCGTTATTACACACCAAAGTCGATTGGTGGGGAGTGATCGCCATTCTAAGAATAATTCTATTACCTTTACGGCCAATTATTGAAAATTGAAGCATTTGATTGCCCTTATTTGCAATAAGGGGCCGGCAAGCATTTTCTTATAAAATCAAGTCGAATAGAAATAATGGTTTGCAGTATCATAGGTGGGCTCATAATGGATCCTCATGCCGGAAAAACATTTAAAAAATGGCTCGGTTGGCGCCTGCCCATTTTAGTTTTTTCGACCTCGGGCCATTATTCGCCTCTAGATGGGGCGTGTGTTGTGGTTTGAGATTGTTGCTTTTTGATACAATGGGAATTTGGTCGTAATAACTGTAGATAATGGTCCTAGGAATCCAAATCAAAGGTTACCATTTTTTTTATCCCTTCCGTTGGCGGCCATCTTGGTGTTCAAAATGGCTGCCAGTTCAACATATTTTGCTCGATATCTGGATTGTGAGCTACATAGAAGTCAAATTGGTGGCAATACTAATGTTGTGATGTCAAGGAAAAACAAGTATCACATCCAGAAGTCGCAGATAGTTTCTTTCAGGGAGTTCATCTTGACTTCAAAATGGCCGCCATTTTAAAAATATGTTGCTCTCTATCTGCACTTCTGATCAACATAGAAGGATCAAGCTGGTGGCAAAACCTGTTTGTGATGTCAGTGAATGCAAATAGTACATCCAAAAAAATCAGATTGTTTCCTTCAGGCGGCCATCTGGAATATCAAAATGAGCCGCCATTTTTAATATACTTCGCCCAATATTGGACTTGAGCAACATGGAAAGCTCCAATTGGGCAATTACCATTTTGTGACGTCAAGACACATATATTACATTCAGAAAGTCGCCAATGTTTCCTTCTGGAGGCCATCTTGAAGTACAAAAAAGGGCTGCCATTTTTAACGTATTTTTCGCTCAATATCTTAATTCTGGGCAACATAGAATGCTCCATTTGGGGGCCAATTACTCATGTTGTGATGTCTAAGGAAATAATATTACATCCAGTGAGTCGCAGATTGTTTCCTTTTGACAAACCAGATATCATTCAAACTGGTACTTATTTTTTAAATATACTTCGACTAAACCACTTAATCATGGAATCCTGGAAAGCATAGCGGTGGGTGTTTTAATAAGTTGTTATATAGGTTTCAATGTTATTGCTGTCATATTGTGCAGTGCATTTCATGCTATTGAACACCAATATCCACGAAACTATTATCTAGTGGCCACAGCCGAGATGCTGATTAACCATGTAGCCCAATGGCATCGTCCGTCATTAAGTGGGGATGTCAGATGGATCCGGTGCAGGTCTCCGGCAATCACATCAATGTAGTTAAGGGGGCGACGACCCCTGTTGGGGCATGGTAACTCCAACATGTGATGTCCGAGACTACTTGATCAATCGCATGATAACAGTGACGGGGCAAATTGTGCTCGGAAACTGTGCTCTAAAGAACTTCAGCTGGATTGCATTAGAGTCCAGATTGCCCCCATAGGTGGTGTAGTTTTTTGCCGGCATTCCAAGCTGTTCCTTTGCGTGAAAGGAATTCTTCGTGCGGTCGGCAACATTGGACACAGGTACTTGAAGTCCCTGACCTCTTCGAGTTGGGTACCGTCTGTAGTGCAGATAGGTTGATGATTATCTTCCTCATTGACGGTCATATATTCAGTCTTCTTGGCCTTTAGATGTAGGCCGACTCTTTCTGCAGCATTCTCAAGTAATGTTAGTAGATCTTGTGCACCACATAAGATCACATTGGTGACATCTAGAATGCTTGGGTTTGATGGCGAGTCCCTTGTCGTTCATGATGTCAAGACTGTCTGAGGATGTAATCAACCACGATTACAAAGAGATAGGGAGCAAGAGTATCTCCTTGGAGGATTCCAGTAGTTGTTAGGAACTCCTTTGTGGGCCCATCCATGGTCTGCACAAAGCTAGATGGGTTATCATACATGATGGCAATTGCTTTGAAAGCCGCGTCTGGGACACCATAGGTGGTAAGAATATACAGCATTACATCTCTGTTGACACTGTCTAAAGCCTTGGAAAAGTCTACAAACACAATTGAAGCTTTTCTCTTTGAAATTCTCAACTCTTATATGATCCTTCTGAGGGCAAGTATCTGAGGTATTGTTGATCTGCCTTTACGAAAACCATTCTGGTTTCGTCTGAGAATGGGATCTATGTGAGAAACAATTCTGTTGAACAGCATTGAGTTGTAGATCTTAGAGGTGTGTGATTCCTCTGTAGTTTTGGGGTTGTTGGAGGTCACCTTTCTTTGGTAGAGGAGTGATGAACGATGTTAATATAATAAGGCAGCTGGTTTGTTTCTAACGTCGGTGTCGTTACATAATTCCAACAGTTGATAATGAAAAAGTGGATTCTTCCAGATTACTGCAGGAATGTTATCGGGACCAGGCGTCTTGGTGTTGTTCAATTTCTTCAGGCAGATCAGAAGCTCCTCTATAGTGTAAGGTCCAGTCTTGATAGGAAGGGCGTCTGCTATATTGTGATTGAAGAAAGGTTCATCAAGGTTAGTGTTATTCTGAACTGGTTTGCCAAGTAGAGAACTAAAGTGCTGAAACCATGTGTCGAGGCGCTCTTCAGTTGTTTCACCTTTGACTTTTATAGGTGGGGTAGCTTTCTTATCAGTCAGCTCCCTCAGTGCCTCCCAGGCAGCAGCATGCTTGTATTGAGATGGAGATGTAGGCCTGGTGTCAAATGCTTCAGCCTTGGACTTAACATGCTCCTCAAGCACCACGGTGTAAGCATCATCAAGTGCAGCCTATTAGCGGCATCGAGGTTCTGCTTGGAGCTTCTGGTGGATTTAGTACGGTGCTTCTTGGCTGCAGACTTTTCTCTGGCTTTGATGACTTTGTCGTTTGAGGCAAAAGCAGTAGTCTTCTTCTTTCTTCTAGTAGCATCTCCAGTGCAGTTTCTTTGTTGGCTGAAGTGACGGCTTCATATATTGCATGTGCTGGGGTTCTAATCTTCAAGTTCATCAACAAGAGTGTTGAACCTGTTATGTACTGCTACAGTATACTGCTCGCAGAGCTTTGCCTCTCCCACTACCTTTCTCTAGTAAATTGTTTTCATGGGATCTCTAAGAGGGGTTTTACTCTGACGGTAACTTATCCTGCTCCTGTAAGAGACAATTCTGTGATCAGACTTAACAACTTCAAAAGTATTGTAGGCTTTTGAGTTCTTAATGCTGTTAATCCACTCCAATCTGACCAGAATGTAGTCCAACTGGACAAGTTCTCCATTTGGGCGACGGTATGTCCACAGGCTACTTGCTTGATTTTGGATTTTGTGTGGTAACAAGGCTAAACCGTTTCACGAATTCCCTCGTGCACACCCCACCTCCGCTGGACCCGCTTCTGCACGCGAACAAGGTAAAAGCGAGAGACAGTTTCATCTGGATGGTAGCAGCAAATTACTGTTGTTTCAGGATTATCCATCAGTGTAAGCTCCAGGTTGTGCTCATTACAGTTGATAAGGCTGGCACGTGACTTGAGCGCCTTTGGCGAGAAAAGAAACCCCACACCTCATTAGGGCTGCCATTTTTATATTCTTCAGGCGAGGATGTAATATGTGCATAGCCATGGACAATTCTGCATGTTGTAGATGTTTGCTGGGGCACAATGGAGGTATGCAGATGACATAAATATCATACAGTTGTGCTTCATGTACAAGTTGTTTTTCTTTTTTGGCTGTTTTGATTGTGTCTGGACATTGTATGGGCTGAGATGAAGCAAAATTAGTTTAACAGAGTTGCCATACATCTTGTGTCAATATCAGGGTTGGACTTTCTGTAGGCTTAGGACCAACCCATCACCTAGAGACCAAATGTTGGACTCAGGAAGCACAGACTTCAAATTCGGGGCTGTATTGTACACAATTCAGATTGTTCAAGCACCAGCCCTTTTCTTTGGATGGCCTTAGCTTTTTCTTTCATGGTGACACTCTGTCACAACAGCAATATCAAACATGTCATTATAGTTGGGGCTCGCCCAAAGAACCTTGCGTGTGACCTTGCGCAAGAGTCCACACAAAATATTTTGATGGTTTAGGCAAGATTGACCTACTGAATCTAAATCGGGATGATGCCACTTTGGCACTTAGCATTTTGAGATAGGGTAGGGGTAAATTAACAGGTGTAAAATTGTTAATAATTGCTTCATAATGGGTTAAAAGGTGTATAGTCATGTTCATCTGGTCCTTATGGATGTAAAAAAGGGTTATAGTTTGCATATCTAGGACATTTACTTTTAACAAATCAAGTCTTAAAATGGTTCAAGGTCATCCTGGGGTAAACAATTTAGAAGCACAGATTCTTTCCCCCAAAATGGGCTCCAAAATTTCTTTCATTCTGTTTGATATTTAATGGTCAAATATAGGTTAAACACTTGTTGGAATTGGTGGTATAAATAAGGGGGAAAATATATGGAGAAGGTCCACAGGGTCTATTGGGGTTAAACATTTGAGTCCTGTTAGATACCTTTAGCAATGATTGACATGAGTTAAATGTTTATTTTCTGTTTAACATTCCAATACGAACAATTTGAAAACAATTGAAACGGAATCCGATCTTGGTAAATATTAATCCCATGATGATGACCTGGAAACAAATGGGTCTTGTAGTATAAAACAAAAGGTTGCAGGTTAGCAAACTATACCTTTTTTTAAACCTTATGGACAAGATAAACACTTCTATACCTATTTCAAATCCACATGAAAACATTTACCAAATTTTACCCCTGTTGTTTTACCCCCGTCCACTATCCACAAGCTCAATGATGCCAAAGTGGCACCATCCAGATTTGGAATCAAGCAGGTGTTTTTTTTTTTTTTTAAACAAAATTAAACTGTGCTGCCTATGAATGAAAACAATTTGTGGGGACGCTTGCGCAAAGTCATAGGGGTCGAGCACCGGACTAATACATCACAAACATGGGTATTGCCACCAATGGAGCCTGTTATATTGCTCAGAAGTACAGATATTGGGCGAAGTTCATTTCCATTCATCATCAGCTATGGCAGTCCACTGCAGGACAAAGCCTCAACATGTACCATGTTGGATTAAGGCCTATCCTTCCAAGCGGCCCAAGTGCGGGTTGGAAGGGACCTCTGAACCTTTAGGTGATGAGTGCAGGTAACAGACCCGGGCTGATTCCCCTCTCTTCTCGATGAGGTCTGCAACTTTTTACGTGCTCAGAATTGACTTCTGACACACGGGGACCAACAGCTTTACATGACTATCCGAACCGTGAGGCCGCCGGTGCCACCACTGCATTACACCTGCACATTCTATGCAAGGGGTGGGAAGCTAGGAGAAATTCCATATCACACTTATTGCTAATTATGCAATTTTCGACCTTTATAGGAACTATGTGAGTATGACCAAGAACCCGGC
Organism: Ophioderma brevispina; assembly: GCA_023653785.1. Taxonomy (NCBI): domain Eukaryota; kingdom Metazoa; phylum Echinodermata; class Ophiuroidea; order Amphilepidida; family Ophiodermatidae; genus Ophioderma; species Ophioderma brevispina. The sequence continues at coordinate 41,386 of JAMKCH010051863.1, read as the reverse complement.
TCTCACGGGGCTCGAACTATGGTCGCTCGATCGATCTTATTTATACACCGGATGGCCAATGATGGTCCACTGAAGTAAACAATCTACCACTTTCTGAACGTAATAGATGTGTTAATTTACATCACAAATATATATTGCCACCAAATGTAGACTTTTATGTTGTTCCGAAGTCCAGATATTGGGCAAAAGTATATATTATTATATTATTTAAAAATGGCGGTCATTTGAATTCAGGAGATTGCCGCTGGAGAGGAAACAATCTGTGACTTTTCGGATGTAATATTTGTGTTTCTTGACATAAAAACATGGGTCCTTGCCCGCCAACTTGAGCTTTCTAGTTGTTCAGAAGTCCAGATATAAGAGCAAAATATGTTGAAAATGGCGGTCATTTTGAAATTCAAGATGCCACCTGAAAGAAACAATCTGCGACTTTCTGAATGTGAATTTGTGTTCCTGAACATCAAAAACATGGGTATATGTGCCACTTCTATTTGCTCAGAAGTCCAGATATAGAGGCAAAATTGTTGAAAATGGCGGCCATTTTGACAGTCCAAGATGGCCGCCAAACGGAAGGGGAAAAAAATTAAAAAAATGTAACATTTATTTGGATTCCTGGGACCCTTATCTACATTTTTAAGACCCAAAATTCAATTGTAGCAAAAAAACCAAAAAAGAAAAATCGTATTCCCCTCAATGAAATTCATAAAATTAAAAAAACCCTTTATTTTTTGAGTTTTGAACATTTGGCTCTCTAAATTATATGTTTTATCCGTAACGTCCCTTAACCCTCGTTTACCGAAGGGGGTTGGGTGTTCCCCCCTTCAGGTTTGTTCCCCGGCTTGCTAATACACCCTTTTTTGGTGCCAAATTATTTAATGTAATTTGTCAGTTGACAGTTCCGCTCCTTTTCATCCAAAAACAACATCCACCGGGTAAGTATATACAGGGTGATCCCAGTGATGGATAGGGGGGGGGGGGGTAATCCCACCCCCCCCCCTTCGGAAGAGAAGTACCAACATGCCTAACACACACAGGAAAATCACAGACACGTGATTTTGGTACCAATAGATAGCTATGGTCCTCCTCTTTCCATTGATACCAACATGCGAGTCATTACGTCCCCTCGGGAGTTTTGTTTACAAAAATGGCTCAGGTAACGAGTTTAACTCTTTGTAAATGCAACCTTTGAAAAAATACGAACCGGACCCCTGCCTTGGTTGAAAATGGGCTCTAGATCTAAGAAGAAATAACCTACCTCCCTTTTTTGCGGTATCGTCAGATTTTCCTCTAGGGACGTTAGGTAGAAAACTATTCAGTTGTCCATCATTATGGGTGCCAAAACCGAATGAAAATTCCGATAATTCCTATTTTTTGGGGCAAAATTTTATTTTTTCATTTATACACTGATGGGGAAATGATCAATTTTGCCTACTTGCGACTTTGACGTCATTGTGACCCATCCTAAGTAAGATTGTACTTTTTGGAAACCATCGAAAACGGAGGACCAAAGCTGTCCTCTGGTACCGACATCGTAAGCATTGTTCCTTTATAATAATGAATTCCCGGGTTCTCTTCCACCCCACCCCTTGGTAAAACACTTGTAACAAAAATAAGCTTGGTAAGCATATTGTCCAAAATTTGGATATTCTGCAAACTAATGATGATATACATCATTTAAAAAACGATCGGAGTTCCCTAACTTCAAAATGGCGACCATATCTATTAATATGCACAAAACGATAAGCCTTGATATGTGATGTCTGTGCAAAAGTTTCGGATAGTGTTGAGAAGAATCATATGATGGAATATTGGCTCCAAGGGTAATCTGTAAGATTATGCAAATGGGCTACTTATATGCAAAAACACTATAACTCCATCAACCAATTAGGTATTAAAATGCCATATTTGGTCACAAGAACCACTGGATAAAGCTCTATTATCCGTGCTCACAACATGGGGGTCAAAAGGTCAAATGGGATCATTTATGGGTCAAATCTAAAAGAAACTTAATTGACTAATCTAATTATGTCATCGTGATGGCATCGATGAATTATGAAAAAGAGTCCACAGTGACCCCGCTTTGTGACCCATCGTTTAGGGGTCAAAAGGTCAAAATATGCCAAATATCAAAATTGCCCATATTGCAAAAATACCATATACCAACTTGTTGGGATTAATGAAAGATGAAATAAAGTCTACATGCAGTGACCCTGTTATGTGACCAATGATTAAGGGTCAAAAGGTCAAATTACCAAATGCGCAAAAATTCCACGACTAAGGTTCGTGCTCTTTGAGCACAAAAATATCTCTAGTTTATATCTGCAATGTTACACATGTCAGGAAGATGAAATCGGAATCCACGGTTATTATATCGTCATGGAGGCTACATACTGTCGAATATGATTTTTTTGGCCAAATTGAGTTAACAATGATTCTGACTTGATTTTTGTACTCTTTAAGTATACCCCGAAAATAAACCCCTTGTTTAAACCCATACAGAAGGCTCTTTGTCAATAACCAAATGGATTTCACAAACTGACAAAAACAGTGCGTGGTTGAATTCTTATTACCTGTGTGGCCAAATATCCAACATCAATCCAAAAAATGGTGATTTGTATTCGCTGGTTGCATAATAATCCGGATTGTTACTGGGGGTCAATATAGTATCGGTATAAATGATTTGACATCAATATTTTTATACAACAAACAAAGTTAGCCACCGACCTGGTCTTTTTTTTTTCGTTTTTTTTGTCGTGTTTTGGTTGCTTGTATGTCCTATCTTAAGATATTTTGTTAACATAACTTTCCGGGGTTTGACCCCAATCTGGTCTTATTGGCCTTTGGTCAACTCCTCCATAAATTTGTTTTGTGTAATTTGTTTTTGTGTAATATCTTTTTTATGGAAATAAAGTTGAAGTTGAAGTTGAAGTTTGAAGTTTTTAATTGACGTTTTATATACTTTGTTTGTTTTTGTTGTAGGCTAAGTAGGGAGGGCTGGTAGTTTGTGTGCTTTGAGGTGAAATAATTATGTGAACATGCTAATTCGGCGGCGGTGTGGCCAAAATTATTCAGTGCCTTGTATGTTGCTGCATTCCGGGTAACTTAACCTTTTATACAAACTTAATACAGGTATGATGTTTCCTTTCGATGTTACGAACAAAAACGTCTCCCAAATGTTGTATAAACACATACTAACACACAAGTCCGATATGGCCAAATTTAGTGCACTCAATTGCTAGTAATATATAGTTGTAAAAAGGCGCTCAGGATGAACGAATGGTGAGATCCAAGACTGATTGAATGGTTGTGTCTATAGTCCAGGTAAATTGTAGTGATGCATCGAAGTTACAAACAAACTTAATGAATTTCTCAAGATCTTCACGCGATCCAGTCATAACTCCATAATATCGTCAATGTAGCGCTTGTATAGATGGTACGCGGCCATCATACGATTGAAAAAGTCTCTACTCAAAGTATCTAATATAAATGCATGCAAATCCAGGGCCCATCTTAGAGCCCATGGCCACACCTTTAATCTGGAGGTAGTGTTGACCATCATGACTAAAAACTGTCAAGCGTGAGCACCACCTCAGCCAAGCGAAGTATTGTTATGGTAGAAATAGATTGGTCTACACGCTGGTCGAGATAACATTTCATAGCTTCCAAACCTTTAGTATACGAAATTGAAGCGCACAACGAACAACATCGGATAGTAAAACAAAATAGATTGTTCATGAAACCGTTGAAGAACAAGAATCTGAAGAGCATTTGAAGAGTCTTGGACATAAGATGGAAGAGCTTTTACGATCGGTGAAGAATCTCGTCAATGAATTGGGCAATGAAGGCCGTAGGACAACTATGTGAGGCAACAATGGGTCGGCATGGACAATTGGGCTTATGTTATATATCTTAGGCAACATGTAGAAGGATGATGCAGGGGGCCTTATTAATCACATTAGTAGTCGTGAATGGAAGAGGTAGCATGATTCTCATTGAAGAGGTAGATCAATCTTCTATCCGCGTAAAAGGAAGTAGAAAATTTGAAACATCTTGGGTCCTATGTACTTGATAGCAGAGGGGACTTCTTGTCAAGAAAAGTACAAACATGAAGTGCTTTCTATAAGCTTGATATCATATATGAAGTCGGAGGTCACCAGAGCAACTAAGATTGCCTTGGGCTTGTGTGGAAGCACCTTACTGTATTGTGCAGAACATGGTACTTGAAAGGTCTGCTACTCATTGCAAATCAAACATCTCTTGTAAGAAACATTGTAACAAACGTCATATCCTTACAATTGTGGCAAGCAGAGCACAGTTCCCAGGACATTACTTTCAAGCCATTGACCATCAGACATTCTTCTGTGGAGATTCCCATGTCCAGGGGAGGTAGACAACCACTACTACATGATATGATATGCAAAGGACACCGACTTCACCTTGAAATTAACCGAGAACAGCAATTCAGGATAAAGATGTTTGGCAACGAAATGTGTCACAAAAGTCGAAGAATGATGATGCTGATGACCAATTTTGCTTTTATAGATAATGAACAACACCTAAATAAATTACAATTGGACCTACTAGCAAAAAATCCAGGTAAAAATAAGTTTTGTTTACCAAACCAAGTTTGATGATTTTGTACGGTTTATTGAAGTACAAAACAGACGAATAATTTATTTTAGTTACCATCGTACAATAATGCCCTGAACATCTGCACTATACCTTTCGGTGCTATTTTCAGAGAGAGGTGAAGCAAGTGACAAACTAGCATGACGATAGTAGATTTTAGTTGGTGTCTGTTATTCGTGTTTCTGTCATACATCCTTTACTTTTCTGTGCTTGAAAGAAACACTCTACACAGAAACGAAATAGAGCATTAATTTGTAACATTTAAGATGTGGCAAAAATTAATTCTTTTGATGAAACAAAAACCGTAAACACAAACATGTTCTGGGATGCCGAATAGGATCGTCATGTGAGTGCACCAAAGTCGTAACTGACATTGTTGGCGAAATTGAGTTATTTATTTAATATGAAAAGCAGTTCATTGACGCTTAATTTCATATCTTTATACATTTTATTGCAGAGCTATTAATCTAAATAATGCCTATTTAGGTGTAGATACGACTTTGTTGCACTCAAAATTGAATTTCTGTTGAGTGCAACTAAGTCGTAACTGGTAGATACGACTTTGTTGCAGGACACGGGAAAACTAGTATGTAGATACGACATTTTATTTCTTGAAAAGCGATGGTTTGTAAAAAGGTGTATAAGTAAAAAATCTCCCAAAATATTTTGTGAAAAGAGCAATTTCATTTTTACCAAATGTATGCTAATTTCGGCACAAAAACCTTAAAAACATATCATAAAATGTAGTCACGACCTTTTTCCACTCAATATTACGCTTAGTACTTAATCAATTTACAAAAGTAAATGAATACGCATAATTTAACATATATTTCAAGTATAAGGCTCAATTTATTACAGAGTTATTAGGCTAATTAGACCTAATTAGGTGTAGACACGACTTTGTTGCACTCAAAATTGAATTTCCCGTATCGTGCAACAAAGTCGTAACTGGTAGATACGACTTTGTTGCACGACACGGGAAATCATGTGTGTAGTTACGCCATTTTAATTAGCCAATTACTTCTTAATCTTAATTAGTCGACTTAAGATATTTAAAAAAATGCATTTTTATCGTGTGTAAGAATTATTTTCATTTGAAAAGTCACAAAAGAATGAACACAGAAATGCTTCTCCTGTAAAATCATGAAAATGTAGATACGACTTTGTTGCACTCACATGACGAGATACATTTGACAGAGGGGCATTACCAGTGAAAGAATACGTTGCAAAATACGTGTGTGTCATTTTAATCAATGAAAGATAACGAAAGCAAAAATGAAAGTACATGGTAAATGTTAAACATCTTTGTTAAGGCAAGTCGAATTCCAGAAAAGAGAACAATCTCATTTGAATCAGAACCAAAACACCTGGGCTTCAGCTTTTCCGGACTAAACTCATTGTATAATTCGCCACGGTTGTTTTATAGCGGATGGGTGGACATTAGGCCTAAGTTGTTACCGATCGGTTGATTTCAGAACGATGTAGTTGAAGTATACGTGATAAACAAGATAATATCTGGCTAAAAAAGGTAGGAATGTTATATTTTGCTAGCTGCATGCTCTTTATCAACATACTAAGACATACAGAGTGTGCAAAAAAGTGCAACATTCAGAAATTATATTTTTTAAAAGTAAAAAGCACCCTAAAGAAAACATGATTTAACTACACGAGCTTACACGGATAGAACAGTTTCTTAGCTACATAAAACTTTCCCCCTCTCAATTTGGAGGATTTAAAGGAAATTAAGCCCAAAATCGAACATTCAATTGACATAGCTTGACATTGGGCCACTTCCACTCTGTGTTGGGAAGTTTGTTTGGGTAATGAGCACGGTAAAAGCTGTTGAAACTTATTGTGACGGTTGACAGCCTTTGCAGTAGCCACTCGAGATCATTTTCAAGAAGTGCATTCCAATGTTGGATGTGGTACGGATGCCAGCCCAAATCAATCCTTGTGATATGGTTAAAAGATGATGGAGTCAAGTGTAGGGTATTCCTTCTTGTGCTTGGATGTCTTGGAAGTGCTGTTCTATTTTTTTGGTGCTTGCCCGAGTTCTTGCTGTTATTTGCCTTTCATAGTTGCATCTGTTCCTATTTGAGCTCACTCCATGTCTCTAGTATTCCATTTATTGTATTCTTGTTTCGTAATCGGTTATTAGGACATTGTTGAGAACACAAACGAAAGGTTTCTACATGGCTTCTGGTCTGATTGAAAGTTGTCAACTTAATCACACGCTCTCAGTGATTCAGTGATGAATTATTACTGTTGATGGTTACCGGACTGAGGACCAGCCATCTCGAAGTAATGATCAATTATGTAACGATTTAACTTTAGTCAGAGATATAATGCAGCGTTTTTACAATCAATACTATACCTGAATTAAAACATTCAAATGTTAATCTGTTCACACTTCTTTGAAAGTTATGCACCAAAATCCCATGCCTTTTCGATACATTTTCACTTCTTACCAAGAACAAACATCCAGGTGAAAGTGGTCCAACTACAATTTACACCCTTTCACTTAATTGAGTGTATCTTCTGGATCTAGGGACCCAAATGGGATGGGGGGTAAACGGGAATTGTGACAGAGGACTTATAGTGCCTCCATGCAGTTCATAGGTTTAGGGAAGATTGACCAAGAAATATTTGTCATATTTTTTCCCGATGTTTGCATTTTTTCACACTCGTTATTAGTATTTTGATACTTCATATTGTGTTTTCCGCGTGGTTTTAGGCCTCTACATATTAATTTGACTTGTTGTCCTGTATGCATGATTGTATATGTTTTTGATTTCACGCGCATACACACACACACACACACATATACAGCATACATAACACATATATAATATATATATATATTAATTAGGCAAAATTCATTAAAATTTCATGTGTATAGAGTCTTTAAAGGCTTTACACAATTTTTTATAGAAATAGTGTAGGTTTTCGGAAGTTCAGTTATAAATCTATTATAATTTTTGCATCTAGAATACGAATACATTAAAGGGACAGCGTGATCCCAGCACCTTTATTTTAGTTTTGTTAGGCTTCATTAGATATCGTCAAGAAAAAGTAATTTCCATAATTTCAGGTGATCTAATGCTAAGACGCAACGTTTTTAAGATAATATGAAGATCGACTTTCTGATACCAAGCGGGGTCGAGACTATGGATTACGAAGTGCTCCTTGAATGATATATATTTCACATTTGTTAAAAGTACAGACACATAAACCGGTCTTGGGGTGTTTTTCCTTTCAATTTTAAATTGAAAATAATTACCAGTGTGTTGTTTTTTTGATTAGCTTGAACAAGGAATGAAAAGAAAAAAAACGGTTTCGCGGTACCTTGGATATCGCGAAATCAACGAATCATGTGGTCGATCTGATGTAGGAACGGGTTCCTGACAAAAAAAGACCCCTTAGTCACTAGTTTTTGTAAGCCTGACGTGTGGCATGACTTGACTAGCAGCAATCGAGAATTGAGCCAGCTGATAAGATAAGAAAAATGCTTGTATGGATCGTATTTTTCACGTGTTTTTCCGTCTTTTTTTGCAAAAATAAACCATATTATAAACTAGTCAGCTAACTGGAGACAAGTTAGTTATAATATCTTGGTGCGTAACTCGTTACGATAGATCAAGTATTTTGGTAATCTCCAGTGCATGTAACCGCAATATACAAAAAATCCGAATCAACGCTATCTGCCACTGTGTACGTGGAGTTTCCCACGGTCAGCCGATTATGATGTGGTTGATAACTCCCTAGCGCAGTTAAGATTTGCCAAGGTTTGCCAAGATTCAACAATGGCGGCGCTGTGTGCCAAGACGACACGTAAATGGTGTGGCGGGTACACGTTGGGTATAACTTTTCGATTATTTAAAACTATATTAAAAATGTAAATTAGAAGCTGTTTTTGGTCGTTCTACAGACAGGGTGTACTCGAGCCAACCAAACCGAACAGAAAAAGCCCCACCCAGGCAACTGAAAGCTTCCCAGGAGTTGATTCGAACCCTCCTCTGGATCGTGATTACTTATGCAGTATGCTGGGCATTGAACCAATTCATTTATTTCGCTTACAACATGGGTGCACCAGTTGACTTCTCTCGAGTTTACTATCACCTATCTGTTATTCTTGCACTTGGCAATTCGTTCTTAAATCCTATTATTTACAGTCTGAAAAACAAGCCGTATCGGCTGGGTCTCAGGCAAGCTATTGGGTGTGGTAATCTTACTACAGGCACTGAACCACCCTTAAACCTGGTTGTCAACACTTCAGCAGTGCGAACACAAGAAGAAAAAATGGGTAGCACACAGTTTATCCCCTAAACGAAAACGGCGAGTTCTCAAGACAGTAGCTGATAATGATTTTTCAAAAATGGCGCGTTCAAAGTCTTCCTGTAGGCTACTGGGGGAACTCCCATTTGTGAGGCGATGTGTATGTAAGGCTTTTCATCATCGCTGTCACCCAAAGACCCCATATTTTTGACAATTTTACCACTGTTACCAATACACCTCCTTTTTGAAAATTTAAGAAAATTCTCACCAAAAGACCTCTTTTAGAAAATTTTGCAAAAATTTCACACAAAGACCTCATATTTTGGGGAAAATTTGTCACCTGAAAACTCCCACTGTGTCTCTCACCCAAAGACCCTTATTTTTGCACGTCCTCAGTCACCGAATGCCCCTGGGTTTGGAAGCGCCAGCCTTACACCCATATCGCATGTGAGTGCCCCCCCCCCGAGATGCTAAAGGCCACGGAGTTTGAATGTCCACTACAATAGTTGCCTTATGAGCAGAATTAACTAATAAATGTTGTCTATAATAATATGGAGGTATTTATAAAGCGCTCTTACGCAAGTATTTTCAAGAATGGCAATACCTCGTTTGCATACTTGGGACTTCCCAAAGCACTGAATGTGTTAAAAGTTCGCCCTGGCAAAAGACAAGACCCTCATCATTGGCGCAACGTATCGTCCACCTAACAATGATGTTCAATATCTGGATGTGCTTTGTTCGTGTTTCGAAGACTCTCGTAAATTAAACATTGCAGTACTTGCCAGACATCAACAGGAGTACGAGTACAAATTGACAATTGATGGTAATCAATACCCCTTGAGATTGAATGAGCGATTCCTTGTATTTATGCAAAAATTGTGGGCTACAACAAAAGGGTTACATTTCCAACAAGATGGAAAAACACATTGGATCTCTTTCTAACCAACCGACCATCTCTGGTTAATAAATGCACTCCCTTACCTGGACTTGGAGATCATGAAATTGTTTTTACAGATTCTCATATCACACCACAACGTAGCAAACCTGTTAAACGGAAAATTCATCTCTGGAAAAAGGCTGACATCAATCAAATGAAAGAGGAATGCAACAACTTCCGGCGTGTTTTTGAAGACAAGTATAGCCTAGACACTTCTGTTCACCAGATGTGGACAGACATCAACTCATCCTTACGGAATATCCTTGACTGTGTAGTGCCTTCAAATATGTCTTCCACAGGACAAAACCAAACATGGATTACTAGAACAATTAAACGCCTTACCAGACAGAAAAAACGTAGTTTTACTAAGGCTAAGAAATGACAGAAAGCTAAAGACTTCCAAACAGGGCCGTAGCCGGGGGGGGGGTGCAGGGTGCAATGTATCCACCCAAATCTCCAAAATTCCAAAAAGGTCCACAAAAATGATATGTGCGAGCGAAGCGAGCTTGGAAAAAAATAGGGGTTTTAGGCTTTTTTTGGTCAAAAAAGGGCAATATTTGGGCAAAAAGGTCCACTTTTGCTAAATTTACACCCCCGCTATTGTGCAAAGGTCCACATTTTGGGAAAAAGGTCCACTTTTGGAAACATCCGCACCCCCCAGAAAAAATCCTGGCTACGGAACTGCTTCCAAAGATACCAACAACTAAAACAGGCAACTAGATAAGCCTGCAAAAGTGCATACAGTGAGTACATAAATAAGATCATCAGCCCAGAGTCAACATCAAACCCTAAATGATTGGGGATATTCCTAAAACAGCAAAAAGTGTGACAGCACTGATGTTTTACACACTGAAGGCAAGTAATGGCGTTACCTACTCGGACAGTTTGACCAAAGCAAATCTTTTACCCGTTTGCTTTAGTCTTCAATAAAAATAAGATGTTGTACCATTCGAGATAAAGGTACCAGTCCATTCCATCAATGGACCCACTCATGGTATCTACTAAAGGAGACGGAAACTATGTGAGACAATAGGGCTAGAGGTGTAGAACCCTGCTTCTAAAGGAGTTGTCAAATGAACTTGCTCCAGTGCTTTCAATGTTATTTCAATCGCGGGTGTAAACATTAATCAAGGGAATCCTTCAACAAGGATGGAAGAAAGCAATAGGGTAAGTCCCCATCTTTAAAAAGGGTGAAGGAACAAAGCCGCGGAGAATTACAGACCAATATCGTTGACATCCGTTCATCTGTAAAGTTATTGACATGTCTCAGTCAAAAAGGTCATCTGGATGTACTGAATCTGTTTTATACCAAGTCTTGTCACGAGTTGCTCAAAGAAGTGTCCTCCGCCCATTGCTCTTCCTGCTCTTTATAAATGATCTCCCAGACTGCATTATGGCGGGTACCACAGCCAAATTGCGGACGATTGAATCCTGTATCGGGAAATCAAATCTGATGATATTCAAGTTTGTTACAGCAGGATCTAGACCATCGACAGCAGTGGGAAAGTGATTGGCAGATGGAATTTCACAAAAATGCCAGGTTAGCCAGTATTGACAAATAATAAAATATAATCAAGCAATAATATGTCATTCACAACCATATTCTCGAGGTGGGCTCAGCTAAATTATTGATGTCCAAATATCACAAAAACTTGAGCTGGAACCATCAATCCCCCCCATACCTTCACCAACAAGCAAATCTCACAAGGGCAGTTTTGCCAGCGAACATGATTAGTGCCCCAGGCCAGCAAGGGAGCTTTGCTATAAGACCTTTGTACGGCCGTTCGATTCTACTCCGACGCAAAATTTAAAATTATTTTAGACTTAGGAGATTGCAATGGAAAACTTCAATGACGGCTGGACTACGATTTGCACGGTAAAGTATAGGGTTACCTGCATGGTCGGCCCCTAGCCGCTTGTCTTCAGTGGCCCTCCCTCCAGGAATGGCGTGCTCGGGTTAAAGTGGTGACGGTGTTTCTCTGCCGCAACCTGTTGATGTTCACCACACTAACTTGTGCCAACTATTGCACCGAGGAGAAACACTACTTGAGTACCGTGTACCATTTACCAGGTACAGTCTATCGGCGGGCCTTTGTTCCCTGACACAATCAGACTCTGGAATGGCCTTCAACAATTGTCAATTGCCACATCACTTGAATCTTCAAGGAGGGGTGTTGCAACCGTCAGCTCTGCTAAGCAGCTGAGTGCTTTTTATCTGATTTTGTTAGTTGCATGTACATATATCAGGCGCGGATCCTAGGGAGGGGGCGGAGGGGGCGCGCGCCGCCCCGGTAATTGCAAATTCGTGCAAAATCAGCCCAATTTTGGCATTTGCCATTGAAGTACCTTTCAGCCCCCCGGTAATTGGACATTTTTCAAATCTGGAATCCGCATGTGTATATGCATCCTCACCCTGCAGCAAACATACATTCCTGGTACTGATACACCAGATGGTGGACTGTACATTACTGGGAGAGAGATAGCGAAGGGAGAAGGGAAGACTTTTATATGAAACGCTTCCCTCACAGTAAGAGGTCACCATGTTTGACATTGGTGACGATGTTGTCAAACAAAACAGGTGTCTGTGGAATCAAGATGCCATTTGAAAAGGTCTATCCATTGCGTGAAAACGTCATGCATTGCAGTGAAAAGTCTTTCATTGCAAGTGAAAACGTCTATGCCTTGCAGTGAAGGTCTATGCATTGGAGTGAAAAGGTCTATACATTGCAGTATAAGTGCAATATTCCATTTAAGATGGGTGACCCATTGAGATTTTGGGTAATAGAAAAAAATTCCTATTCTTTCTCATTAATTATTCACTGTCTGTTCCTGCCGCATAACGTTTGTCAGTAAAAAATTCAGAACACATCTATTAAAACTGCGACGAATTCTTGAACAGGTTATAACTTGGTGTTGGTTGTTCATTCATTGCTACTTCTTTCAAACACTATTTGACTATGTCCATCAACTCCCGAGGAATCACATGTACTGTCGCATGCCAAGTTCAACACATTTTGTTTTTAAGCCATGACTAATGTGGGCAAACTTTAGTTTCCCAAAAAAGGTGATTATACCTGACCTCAGATGACCTTTGACCTTTGTCCATGAGCTTTGACATCAACCACAATATGGAGACCTCTTATTGCCCTTCACCCCAAGTCCTCGTTAAATCGTTCTTCAACTTTTCGAAGAATTTTAAGACCTGAAAATGCGAACTCGTATTTACGCGATGCGTAAAAATATGTCCCCGCCGACTGTCGCAATCCCTAGAAGTGAGAAATTGAACTACATCAGACCGGCCCCTTAATTCTGGCCAACACCCCTTACACTTGGGACCACTAGACTCCCTTAAAGCAATGCAATGACTCACGAAATCCGAAAATTCCATAAAAATCACTAAATTTAGTAAAATATGATAATTTATTCAGCTTGGCAACACTATTTGAAAACATGTTACCACACTTTAAATTTGGGACTCCATGAGTTAATGAATAGGGGGGAAACACTGAATACTATTGTCCCCTTCCTTCCAGAAACTGTACAGGCTGGCAACCCAAAGGACTGACCCACGTGCAACAACCAGCACTAACAAACCTTTCAATGAAACATGGGTACTACATAGTTAATACCTTGTTTGGTTATACTTTGCTCCCGCCCATCTAGCAATTAATGCTTTTGCTATAATAGCTCATTTGCATATTTATACATACTCTGCCGGCATAATTCGCCAAATCTAATCAGGTTGATAACTCCTGAGCCCGCTTCCTCACCACATCATTATAACGCCCCTTACAGAACTCATAAAACTTGTACACAAGGCGTGTGCGGGACAAAATTTCATAATTATGCAATTAGATACTTAATTAGCATATTTTACAACCAAAACTCTCAGGTCGAGAAATTAATCAACCCGCCACCTCCTTTCCATCAAGTTACGTCATCGTAGGCCTTAGCACTCCAGATAAATTGTACCAATGTTAAACATTTTCTGTGCAATATGGCCGCCTTTTTTTGTCCCTTGACTCCCTGACAACCCAGGGGAGGACCCTGGGGGAATTGAATTACATGGTGAGTAGGGGGTACCCCTCCTACAATATATCCAAAGTTTTGGCTACTCTACTCTCCATAAAAAAAAGATATCCCAAATGTTTCCAGGGTTAACATTTTATCACGGACTCCGGACGTAGCAGACATACCGGACGGACATAGGACGGAGCCCATTTTATAGTCCCCTCCCGACCTTCTTCGGCGGGGACAAAACGAAAACCTTACCAAACTGAAACCCACACACACAGCACACAACATACGCGCTCTCTGCGAAAGCCCCCTACTACTTTCACCAGGGATAAAAAAAAGAATACATTGTTCAGGCTGACAATTGTTGGGTACTTTCTGTGTGCCCAAAATGGTGACAGTTTCATAATATTAGGAGGTTTTGCATATAGGCCTCATTGTTGAAAATATGAACTGAAAGATGCTCCTATCGGGGTCACTGCATTCCAAGAGGTAAACCTTTAACAAATTATTCAAAACCATTATGTTTTATAAATCATTTAACTGAAAGCCGATTTCCTTCCATGTTGACTGAAACATATTCATTTTTGCCTTCTGCTAAATGGAATGCCCCAAAATAACTATTGTAAAAGCACCCCTAAAAGAGAAAATGGTCTCAACCATTGACCCCCAGGTCACACCCTGTCAGCCATTACTCTTCCCCCATTCCGTTTTGGCTCAGAGCCCACACGAACGCATGCACATATCAATGTTGTGGGTCGGGGCCTGGAAGCGAAGTCGACATCCTGGAAGGAAATCAGGCCTCAGTTAAATGATTTATAAAACATAATGTGGTTTTTGAATAAAATCATTACACTTAGCTTATTTCCCTTTACAACACCAAAAAATGTTGACTGAAACAATTTGCATTAACCACCCCCGTTAATTAATATTTTCATCAACACCAACTGACTCACTCAGTCGGGAGGTGGAACATGATATTTCGGAGAGCAGTTCCATAGATGCGTCAAAGGTAGACCAAAAACTCCAGTCGAAAAACACTGGAATCTGATTCCGAAAAGTCAGGAAGCCAACAACTCACCTAGACAGTGGAGTACACCAGTGGTGAGTAATAGGACCTTAACTTAATAATGTGTTTTAAATGACCTGGCCAAAGTATTTTTGGTGGGAGAGCCAGAGCCGAGAAAACCCCATAAGAAAAACCCAAGCCTAAGTGAAGAGGCGAGAGGAAGAGCTCTGAAGAAGACTGGAGTGCGACTTAGGCCCTGGACAAAGGGCCCGAAGCACCCTACGGCAAAGGCGGAGAACAGGCCTCACAGCCTTGCGAACACTGAGGACCGGGAGGGAACCAGAGAAAGCGCAAGGCGGACCTTCGTAAGATGCGGGCAAAGACGCTAACCCCCAAAAACGGAGGAGCCGTGCCTCCGGGGGGGGGTGGGTCCGATCGGAACACCACAGATGAACCCCACGGCGAGAGGCCCGGGGGAGATAAAGGTTGAGAGATCTGGTAATTAAGGCTAAAGGCCCCGCCCCGTGGAGGCTGAGAGATAAGTCCGACCCTGACCCGGAGGAAGAATCTACAAGGAGAAGGAATTCTCCGAGCTAATCCAATCCAGCCGGGAAAGGACCCGAAAGAGAAATACAGGCGAGGCTAGAGCGATGCCGCACCAAGCGATTGGGGGCCCCGCCAAGAAACTCGCCGATAACTCAGATCCCAAGAGGGAACTAGCTTTCGTGTCAAATCTTACGCCTGAGATCAATGAACGAACCAACGTCACCGAAGGACGAAACGAACAACCTATGCTTTGGTAGGTCGTCTTTCGAAGACCGAAAAATCACCGATAACGGACGATCGGAGACCAGCTAACAATGCCTCAAGATAAGCGAAAGGTCCCACCTCAGACTATCACACAACCAGGAGATGTAGGGACGACTTCAGCTCGAACTCGGAGGTATACAGAACCACAGGAAAGAACGAGGCAGAACCTCCGCAATAACCGTGAGCCACGGCACCAGAGCCGGGCAACGCGAAGAGCATCAAAGGCTAGATTAATAATAACTAGCCTCCCCAGATCGGGCCAAAGTCAATCCTGTCCCGAAATGGTAGACAAGTGGGTAACCACCGAGAAGTCTACCAGAGGGGAAAAACCCAGAGGTTAGTTCCGCAGAACCACGAGTCGAGCCCCGAAATGCGACCCTGCGAGAGCTCACTAACTGCTCCGGGAAGCCCTATCAGAAGCCGACAGTGGCGCTGTCAGCAGAGAGCAATGTGGACAAAGTCGTCGAAAGGACATGAATGATCATAACATGAGGAACTTCTGGACGGAATGACAAATCGTGTATCTGTAGGGGCAAAAAAAGACAAGCCGCGTCGCCGAACATCCGGCTACGGGCATAAGCGTCTTCGCCACAATATTTCCCGAGTTAGCGAGTGAAGAGAGCCACCGTAGAGGTGCTATCCGAACGGGCTAGATACCGAATAAGATGCACCAACGCCTCGAGAAAAGGGAGTAACCCAACTCGTCAACCAAACTCGAGCCGTCAGACATGAGAATGACTCGCACCGGGGGTTTACGCCCCAGAGACACTCCCACACCGGAGCGAGAAGCTCCCACCCGACTTAAAGATCAGTCACATACTTTAGGGATAAATCCCCGTCGGAAGTGGTAGACGCCACCATGGTCAAGGTGCTCCCAGGTCTAAGACAGAGCCAGAGCAAACCGAACGTGCCCCCAGGACCCCGGAAGGTCTAATGGGAAAGCACAAGATCTCCAGTCGCAAGGCACTGCGGGAAGACAAGACCAATCCAACTGCCAAGAACAACTGTGAAGCCGCCAGTGAAGGCGATTTCGGAGAACCCACCAAACAGGGGAATACCCTCGTCACGGGATTCCCCTAGGCCGCACAGTTGAGACGAGAAGGCGTGCAAGAAAAACCCGCAAGTGCAGAGATCGAACAACGGAGCCTGAAACCGCTGGAGGGGAGGGGGGGAACGCCCTAAGACAGACCCCGACGAATCGGTACGCACACCCCGGCCTGAGCCCGGGAACCGCTGCTAGGCCCGGACGAGCCCCAACGCTATTGCCGGACGAGCCCCAACCTGGCCCCGGACGAGCCCCAACGCTAGCCCGGACGAGCCCCAACGCTAGGCCGGAACAAGGGCCGGCCGCTAATCCCGTACACGAGCCCAAAGAGGGGCACCGTCGAACCGACCCAAAACCCGTGTCCATGTCCCCCCGAGGTATACATCGGACGCAGGCTAGTCACCAGCCCCTAACTCCCGAACAAATGGGAGAAGGGCTCACGGTCAAAAGGACACCGACCCAACAGTGTGCAGTGTCCAGGCAAAGTCGAAAGACCTCAAGGTCTAGCCCCAATGGGCGAGGAGTATTCCTGGGAGTGGCACAGGTAAGGTTAGACACAGATCCAAGAACCACCAAGCGCGCAGGACAAACAGAGCCAGAGGGGCGAGGGCAATCCACCTGGGTGGGAGCCCAGCCCCAATTAGGGCAACCCAGCATCAGCGTCATCAAGACTGAATGACAAAGCCCGAGACCGGCATGAGCAGGCTAGGCCCCGATGGCACCACTGGCCTGTAGCCGAGATCTCGCGCCCGCACAAGAGGTGAGGACGGAGGGCAGGGAGAAAACATCCAAGGCGCGATGATCATTACCACCCCGAACGGGTTTGTAAGCCAGGGAGAAGGCCATAAAGCCCCTACCTAGGCCTAGGCCGGCCAGTGAAGCCCCTGGAGGGGCCCCGGCAGACCTGGGGTCACTGGTTGATACCATTTCTCTTTAGGGGTGCTAAATAGGTATTTTGGGCATTCCACTTCCCAGAAGGGAAATGCATATAAGTCAACATTGGTGTAAAGAAATCAAGTTAGTGTAATGTTTTATATATTAGTAGTAAGCAACATCAGTTGGCTAAATCATAAAATCGAAAAATAATCAAAAAATCACATATGTTTGCATGTCTGTAGTTCATGTATCCTAACATACCCTGCAAATGATAAGACCAGAAGCGCCTAATAAGGACAAAATCGGAAATTTTGTCATTACTGTCCCAACGGACACTTACTACAACACGTTAATTGAATGGAAATTCGGATCTTGGAACACTGCCATTTTCTTTCTTTTCTGTCAACTCTTCAGTTGGAAAAGTAAAAGTAATTTATACAGACTTATCCTCACTTTTAAGCGATTTTGAGCAATTTTGAATGTATTTGATATTCGATAAATCACTGATAGTGTCTTTAAGTTGCAGGAAACAACAATGGTACCATTATTTATTATTCTATTACCTCTAGCCATTATTCAAAAGCGCTTTTTGATTGGTTGTTTACTGCCCCTTATTCTACAATAATGGGGTCGCGATACGCTCTAATGCGTGATGAAAAGCGCACATTCTTTTCGGTGCGTGCACACATCATAAGCGCACCCGCTAACATTTACGCGGAGAAGACAAAGTGTGCGCGCTCTACAGACGTAAACAACTGTTAAGTTTTTAGTAAGAAATGGCCAGATTTTCGTGTAATTTACTTTATTACAGTAATAGATAGAAATTTAAAGGTGCGATCAGGCGCGGAGCCAGAGGGGCGCCAGCCCCCCGGTAATCTGCAAAATCTTGCTAAATCAGACCCATTTTGGAAGCTTTTGAACAAGTTTCAGCCCTGTCAAGCACCCCGGTAATGGTGACGTTTTTCAAATCCTGGATCCGCCACTGGCGATGTTCCAGTTACAGTCGAATGTGTCCTCGGCAGTAACAACAATTTTAATAATGGGTCTCGGCTTCGCATCGCCCATTATTTAGTTGGTACTTGCCTCAGACACCATTATTCTTACATAAACCATGAACATGCGTACCTTTGTTCGTAATTTGTGGGCATGGAATTGGAGTTGGTTTCATTTTGAACATTGATTTTAGTAAATACATAAAACATAGATGAAAGGGTGTGCTGGGTGTTTGGTATGGGATGGTGATTAAGGGACACCAAGGAATGGACATATTTTGAAAAAAAACCGCACTTTACACTTACACAATTCACAGCGGGCATGTCGTTTAGAGCGACGTCGAAACGACGTTGGCACGTCGAAAACAGGTCGACGGATTGTTTTATCAATGGTTTTAGTCGCAAATATGCAAATTGAAACGACGTTTTAAGAACGATGTCAATCGATTTGCATGTTCGACAGGGAAATGGTGTGTAAAATTTCTTAAAAATCTCAAGGTCATTTCGACGTTTCAGCATCGATTGCCCACTGGGTTACCACCCTGCGAGGAGTACCCCCACCAAAAAGCAAAAAGAATACTTCAAAATAGGGAATAATAAAAAACTTTGATGCAATGGCATAAAAAAGAAAAACCAAAGGGGGGAAAAGGTAATGATCTATGACCGGACCCAAACTACCAAAGGTGCAAGCGATGGCGTATCCAGGATTTTGAAAAATGTCATAAATACCGGGGGGATTGGAAGGCTGTAACTGAGTCCCAAAATAGCTCAAAATGGGTGATTTTGCACGAGATTTGCCGAAGTACCTGGGAGTCGCGCACCCTCTCCGCCCCCTCACCTGGATACGCGCCTGGTAGAAGCCCCCCTCCAAAATCGTAATGTGCATTTCAATACTTCATAACAAGAAAGTGGAATCCTGTCTATGGAAGGAGAGATTTGTCAAAGGGCATAATTAAAATATACCTTTGGCACCTATGCTATTTTATGTGCTTCATCCATTAAAGCAATGATATAAAGTAGGTGTGAAGGGTATAATGTAATGATGCCAGAAAAGATATTCAAATAGATAATCAGGTCTTTTTGTAAATACTGCAGTGGAAATGTAAACATCTTCATCTGTTGCACTTGGATCGAGGGCATCTAGTTATTCATTGTTTTCCAACTTTATTACAAAAAATTAACTATATTAACACAGAGATTTGTTAACTATCATTTAGAGTATGAGAAGTATGATTGTTCGGCATAATACACATAAGATATTATAATTCCATGAATGTTTTATAGGGAAGACATAGCTTGACGCTTTATTGCAGACTTTATTATGCAATTGCAAGTCACTTCAGCCATCACATCAAAAGGCAGTTTAGTTTTTTCCTTGAATCAAGGAGCGCAATGAAAAACAATATAATTGATTACGAAAGTTATTCAATCAATCATGGCATTATGAAGTGCACAAACCAATAATTTGCACTGATGTGCTATGTGCATGCAAAATGTTGAATTACTTTGAGGTAAAATAAAATGAACATAACCTTTTGAGTTGGACATCTTTAAAAATGGTAACTACAACCAATTTGAAAAAATACACCGCCCTTCCCTTCGGCAAAAGTGGGTGGAGGAAAATCACTCCCCCCCCGGGATATCTGTCTAGGTATGTTTGTACCACAGGGACTTTTGGGGTAATGTTTTTTTTTTTTTTTTTTTTTTTTTTTTTTTTTTTTTTTAGGTTTGAAAAGCGAGGTATCTCAAGTTGGAGTGTCTATTGTCTGCTACAGACATTGTACATACATCAATTATTGCAATGCGAACATCAAAATCCAATCCATTGTACCAATGATGCCACCGTTCTTTTGACGATGACAGGTGTTATTATATTCTTCAAAATTTAACAAAATGCAGCATATAGTCATATACCATGCTCCAGAAGCCTCAGCAGAACGTTTTTCAATTAACTTTGAAGAATTAAACAACATTGAGACCCTAAGGAAATTCATAATTGGTAAAATACAATGGAATGATAGATAAGATAGTCGACCTAAAATGCTTGGGTAATACTTGTTTGCGTTCATAGCTATTGAAAAGGGTACCAAGCTTGGGTGATTTCAGTAACGTAAAACACAGAAGTTGTGGCATGATTTAACAACAGAAGTTTGATAGGGGTCATAACACCAAGAGAGACCAGAAGATTTTTAACCTAAGCCTAAAGATATGAAACAAGGTGATCTCAGGTTCCCGCTGAATTTGCGATCACTTAAGAATGATAACAAACTACAGAATATACTTATTTGTTACCAATATACGCTATAAAAATATCATGAAACACCTATTGAGTAGTTTCATGGAATAAAGGGAACATACTACCATAAAAATGAATAACAACAATTTTGTCTGACCAGTGCTAATTTGAAATTCGCGCTATAATCCATTTCTTCTACCTCCTGCATTATGTCATAAACCTTGACGCAGCTTTTACGCAGCGTAAGGTATGTTCATCTTGTCTACGCGAGTGTAAAAAACGCCGTCGCTTAAGCCAGCGCGCACGGTTTATGGTTGCGAAACCATTCAATCTCGCGATGCCCCGGGCACTGCACAGAGGTAGGGACATGGAGTATAAGTGTCTATGGATAGGTATGTGTTACGCGATACAGACGGCACAGTAGCGTCTACACCTTCACATGTGATGCTGTCATAACTGGTGTATTTCTTATGCATGTATGACGCAAATGTGCCGCTGTATCGCATAACACGTGATACACTAGCACGATGTTTAAATAGCACATGGTCAGAATAGATGGTTTTTATTCATTGTTCTGGTTAAATAATTCTGTTTTCTATGAAACCACTCGATATGTAGTCAGTAAATTATTATTTTTTAAAGAGTATATTGTTTATATTATTTGTTATACGGGTTCTACTTTAATCAGCTCAGGTGAAGATAGGGTAACAGTTGTATCACAGAAATTCCCGGCTTAACATTTTAGGAAATTCCAGGGTAAACACATTTTTTTCAGGGATGGATATACGGACACACAAGTTAATGAGGGTATTAATTGTGTGACTTGTTGTTTGTTACACAAGTTAATGAGGGTATACTTGTGTGACTGTGTGTTTGTAAAATTAGAAAACAAGTAGCAAAATTAGGACCACAAAGCCATGACAGGACTGAGATCACAATATTATACCTCAGCACATATGGACAGACATATGGACGGAGCCCATTTATATATAGTTCCAAACTTAGTTTGGCGAGGACAAAAACAGGAATCTTGTTGCGCATTTGCAAGTAGTTTGCCACAGAATAAAGCATAGATTCTTTTGATAGTAATTTGCAACTACATCTGCAGTGAACTTTGGTTTCGTGCTGAAAACCAAATTTCAGAGTGATTTTAGATTTTTTTTATGAAGAAGGCTGACTTCATTTGTTTCATCATCAGTGCAAAACTATATTTGTGTTGGTCTGTTTGAACATGGGTTGAGTATTTGGACACGGCTTTTCAAATTATGGCCATGTTTAGGGCAGCTGGGGACAGTCAGGGGTTTCTCCCTACTCTTACTAAAACAGACTGGGACTCTATATAAACATGGGGACTGAATATTTAATGTCCTCTCCTCATGATTTGTTTGCCCAAATCAAAATGACCTGAATAAATATCAAGAAAATGGTCCAAGCTGGGATGTGAATAGAAATCTCTTGCGCCACAGATCGCACTTAAAGGTGCTGTCGATTTCAGCAACCTTCTGTTTATTTATGTTCACTATAATCGATTCGCGCTGTGATATAGGAGCTGGGGGGGAAAAAGTTGTGGGCCATATCCATTAGGTGGGGAATGAAAATAAGGAAGAAGCATTTAATCTATCTCAAAGAATCGCTTCGCTGCCGAACAATAGAAAGTGACTTAAAGGAAAATGGCCAAATACAAAACTAATTTGGTTATACCATGTTACGTTACTTTCAGAATTTAAACTTTGTACAGTCTTTAATAGAATCGATTGATACCTCATACTTCACTGTTAAAGCTGTGTTCTGAATTAAACGCTTTCCCATGGTCACTGCGAAAACGCTGAAGTGTTAAACATGTAAAGTATTTTGATGCAAGTGTTTAAGAATCCGCATTAGAATTACAGTAATAAAAAATGATCTGAGAATTTTAACAGAGTAAGATGGACAAATAATTCAATTCCTACTGAGCAAAGTACAAGAATGTTTATACTGTATGGTCCTCCTACTGCTGTTCCTAATGTACCCTGACAAAGTAATTCCCGAATTCTTTTGAAAAAAGAAGACGTTTAATTTATAGGCGACGTTAAGTACAACTGCTTGTGTTTGGTAGTATGTGTTTAGGCCAAGGTTTTCATTTCAAAATATTTTATTCCAACGTGCTTCAAACTATATAGAACTACGTTGGACCATTAGAAATATGAGTGGGTATTGATCCACTATTGTATAAGAGTATTAGTTTAGGTAAACGTATGAAAGTAAGGTTGAGCCCCACCATCACTGTGTTGGACAGCACGAAAAACTATTGTTACCATATTCAGGATTCAATAGCGCACCTGCTTCATACAGGTAGTATTCACCTTTAACTTACGTTACTTTTACCAATGACCCTCATTGTTTTGACCACTGCACATACTATTGACCGTAGAGCACACAGTATTAAGAACGCACGGCCCTGGAGTGGGCAAGGTTTAATTGTTGTGCGCCAATCATAAACTAGCTCTCACCGTAAAAAAGTAGTGGTTGTCCCTATATCAGAGCGAATCCAGTATAGTATCTTTGAGAAAAAATGCTAATTCACAAAATTTGAGTTGATCCAGAGCGTGCAGTTTGTGTTATATAGCAATGTGTTTCTCACAGTCTCATAGGCCATTGTGTGCTGTGATTCTAAAATACAAAAATTGTGAATTTCTACAGATATGACCAAATTGGCACGTCAGATATACTTACACTACTATGTGAAATATGATATCAGTAAGTTTTTATCTAACAGAAAGAAGATATGCTCTACTATCACCTCATTCAAAGAATGTCCCACTGTAATGTCCCAATATCAGGTTACACAGCTGTTTGAAGTCTTTTTATTATGACAAAACCCAGATAAAAGGATATTAAGAGCGATACAATTTTGGCAAAATCCCCCCATTGATGTGTATCTGTTAGATTGTGCAAATTGCAACAGTGCATTGAGACTGTTTAGTGGGATTAAGCGCTATATAAAACTGCGTTATTATTATATAAATGTTATATATATATAATATGTTCCAGGCTGACAATAAAATTTAGTTTTTCTTAAATGTAGTTTACAAGATTTATACGGAAGATTGGAAACTAGGGTTGTGCTTATATATTAAGTCAATGACTTTTGAATAGGTCCGTCTATCAAGATTCTTAGCTATTATAGCAAATTTATATTTTTAAATATTTTCCACAAAGTGGATAGCCGCTAATTACTTAGTAAGTTTTAGCTATTGTGTTGCTCCTACTTAAAAAAGTAAGGGTTTTTACAAGAGCTAAACTACCTGGCTGGAGGGCAGGGCCCATCTCTGCATTGGGCCAGACTCCTATAAGTATATAGTTTGCTCTTCCGTGGAGAAAGGCTGTGTACCTTCCCAGAATACACGGCCAATTTCTTCAGGGTAGTTACCACACGCTACTACCGAGTAGACATGGATCACCTACCCACAAGACGTACAATCGCCAGCCAGGATTCCAAGTTTTTTTGCCGAGTAGACGGATAGGGTCCACACAGCGGCTGTCTGCACGTCGTGGAGAACTACGTGGTTACACCGGCTATCAGCGCGCGCGGTATTTTCATGGCCAATTTTATTTTTTTGCTATTTTTGGGCATTATTTTGCATTTTTTTGTTTACAAGTGCAGTATAGGGGGTTTTTGATCATGCCCGATTGAATTTCGTAATGTTTTTCCTAAAAAAAGTTCAAAAAAACGCGAAACGGAGCTCAAGAGGGATAGCGCCCTCATTTACATGAAATTTTACACCCTCTCAAATGGCGTCGTGGTAACGCGCGGGTGGGTAGCTGCATGGCTACTCCGGTACTGTCTACTCAACATCCACCTTCTCTCCACCTAGGGGGGGGGCACTACAGGGTAGCCATTGGGGTAGGTAAAGCAGAGTAGCCACATTACTGTATAACTAATAACTGTGTACTTAGTACGCCCTATCTTGCAGCTACCGCCTTGCAATTAGCCCAGTGTGTACTGTGCAGTAGCTGCCGCGGTAGACATGGTGTAGCTGCCGTATAGGCTACCACGTGAGTAAGAATCCGGCCGTGTAGGCTGCAATCCATTCATAATCCCGAGTATAGGGAGAGACAAGCCAGGTAAAGTTCCTTGCCTAGGGAGACAACACGCTGGTTATGGCAGTGTCTATTATTGCTATAATTGTTGTGCTAACATGTCCCTAAAATAAACTCCTGCTTAATTAGTTCAATATCTAAAAGAGACAATTTGCATAGGGACAAACATAAATACAACCCTATGTCTGCATTGATTGGGCAGTGATAAAAGACAATTTATAGATTACTGCATGTTCAAATAATGAAACAGCTCTATTCAAATGAGTTTCATTTGCACACATACAACTGTTGCTGCACATCTGTTCATTTTGCACTAATCAAATCACACTGTTATAAATGTTTTTATAACCAAACTTCCCAATCCCCGTATTTAGATACTACTTAATTTCATGAACTTAGACCACCATAATTAAAAAATCAGGGGTAGTTCACTTTTAAGGAGTCTGCATGTTTACCTGTTCAACTCATTGACATGAAATATTTTCTTGCCTCCAGCCAATTAATCTTTATGTTTACCTCAACTTTTGCCCATTTTCATCTTCCCTCTCTCTATGATAAACCCACAGATTTTGATGACTGGCAGTGGTGCTGGCAAATATTGGCCAAAATTCCCCAATCAAAGTTGCAGTTCTGCAACTTACGTTGCCAATCTGCTGAACTATGGCGATCTTCTTGGTTTTTGGAATTGTGGGGTGAGCTTGGCTCTTTCTGCCAGGAATTATTCACAGGAGTACAATGTGGGAGATTTGTGACACAGAATCAAGGGTTTGAAACAGGCATACTTAGCAGCGTCTCACAGAGGAGTGAAATTCTCCTGAATGTTATCGGCCTAACTGGACCAGCTGCCTGTTCCTTCCTCGTCTGCATGTTGGAATCTTCCTTTTGTCTAGCAACAATAAGGGTTTGGAACAGTCTAATGAGGACATACTTCGTAGACTATCCATGCCCTTTGCTCATGTCGCACCTTGCCTTGTTGGCAAGCTCCCAGGCTGCATAGTTGCAATCAGAAGAAGCGATCAGGTAGCATTTGCTGCCCTTGGCTCGACCCCTTCCTGCATAGAAATTAAGGACACAAAACTTAAAGATTGTGAGAAAAATAAAGCAAAGGGAAGTGGAAGGAAGGGAAGTGGAAGGAAAATGGCAGGGGAAGAAAATAATGAAAGGAACTGTAGGTAAAGGGATACATTTAACATCTACGGTACCTTTGACTTGCACATGTCCGGTGTCACTTGGAACATAGTTCAGACGAATCACCAAGTTGCATTTAGCAACATCGATGCCTTCTTCGAGTACATTAGTTGCAACAATTAGCTTGTGCTTCCCTTCTTGAAACCTGTCAAGTATCTCTTTGTGCTGGGCTGATGTCATACCTACATAAGGATGAGAGAGAGTGAAAAACAAGCTCGAGCTCTTGATTTTCAATATTAGGAGTGGCTTCAAAACTTTAACTGGTTGCTCACCAGTTCTGCCTGGTTTGTTCTGGTTAGAAGCAGTTTCTATTTTTCTAAACAATGAAATAAATGAACTACCGGTCAATTGGCAGCTTAGTTTTGAAGCTGCCTATCACCAATCAGCTAACAAAGTTCATGCTTGTTTTTTAATCAGTTAACTATCTTTTTATTCACGTTGGCTAGATGGATTCGATTGATCTTTTTCTTTCATAGTAAATTTGACATTCATCTTCATGTACATGTTGTATTATAGTGCAAGTTTGAAATAGGCTTTCCTAATAAGGCCCTTAGTTTAGTCATAATTAATATTTCTAATGGGAAACTCAAAGTGTTTGGAAGACTACAGTCAAGTCTTAAACATCAGAGAAGCTAATTACTGAAGGAGAATATAAAATCAGCTAGCTGATTAGAAGCTCATTACCTTTACCACCAACCATGCGATTTGGCTGCAGAAACTGAAGGGTGGATGTGTCCTCAATCCAGGTCTTCAGAGCTCTGGTTGCTTCTACAGTCCGGCAGAACAGAAGAGCCCTTGACTTTGGTTTCTGCTTAAATTCTCTCAAAATAATGTCTTCCAGGGTCTTGAGAAGTGGATTGTGGTACTTGGGGTTCTTGCTTACCGCACCAAAAGTTCTGCGTTTACCTGATTGTAAGAATGTGGAAAATACCAGGTATTACACGTTTTAATGCATCCTCCTCCTGATAATTAAGTTTGATCTGAAAGCTAGATTGCATCTATTCATTTGTATGCTTTTGATTTG
The DNA here is from genome assembly GCA_023653785.1 of Ophioderma brevispina. Taxonomy (NCBI): domain Eukaryota; kingdom Metazoa; phylum Echinodermata; class Ophiuroidea; order Amphilepidida; family Ophiodermatidae; genus Ophioderma; species Ophioderma brevispina. The sequence continues at coordinate 14,271 of JAMKCH010051863.1, read as the reverse complement.
AGACAACTGGAATGTAATGCTGAATTAACATTTGGATTGTCTTTATATTTGCCTTATTATTGCAAAATAAGTGAAATAAAACTATCGTGAAAAAAATGCCTTAAAGCGGCACTGGCATATTTCAACAAATTATGAAATGCCTTCAATTTGCTTTCAAATGATATTCTAGAACCTTGGAAGAATAATGATATACCTTATGCACAAAATATAAAACCTTAAATCATATAGGAGCCTTAATATGAGGCTAAAGACATGCAGTCATTTTTAGCCTAATTTGTGGGCCTGTTGTACCTTTAATCAACAAAATATGTTTATTTCATGAATATCACAGACTCCTCTCATTGATAATAAAGCCACAAAGGGCAGATCGGTCAAGCAGAGACTAAACAGGGTGGATGTTGAGGGAATCAACTCTGGTATGTATTTTCTTGTGTTTAACACCATGATCCATGTCTACTGAATAAAACCTCTACTGAATAAAACCACTCCAGAGTGGTAACACCATGAACCACTCTCTACTGAATAAAACCACTCCTGAGTGGTTTAATTAGAAAACCATTCTGTTTACCTATAAGGGTGTTGATTTGCCCTTAGATCATTTAAGGTAAGAGCTAATATTGATAAAACCCTTCAACCATGCAAAAATATCAATTTTGAACAATCTTGAGGATGCACAATTTTCCAAAAGTGGCAGTGTATCTTTAATGTCAAGTTATTATTATTGTTGGATTGAAAATGAAGCAACTCACTCATAAATTTCCTGAGTAGATCGAAATCAGTGTCATTGAATGCTTCCATCTGATCAGGATCACTCATCTCTTTGTATTTGGTATTCAAGTAGTCATACGCATCTTTTGTTCTCACTTCTGCATTGATGCCCAGTGCCACATGGTAGTCCTTAAATTAAGAAAAAATGAAGACACATGTGTGATAAAACCAAACTAAACAAAACAGTTGTAAGGATCAAGAATAAGTGCCTACTGCACTTGGGGCATTTGTTTAAAACAATTATTTTTTTAAAACCAAACCAGGACTTAAAGCAATAATAGCACATTTTTATTTGAAGAGCCCCCCAATTTTTCAAAAAAATTGAGATTTTTACATGGTTGCATTGGTAACTGGCTAGTAAACTATAACTGTGAATGCATGGTTAAGCTCGAAAATGTCTATGTGTCGAAAACAAAGGAATTGTAATTAGAATAATTAATAGGGCCATGCATGTATGTGTTTACATTCATCCATTAGTTTTATTTGTTCAGGCAAGTCAAAGTAGAGGTCATTTTCTTGAGGTGGCACTATTTCATCATGGACGACAATAAACTTAGCATTTCCAGCTCAGCTGTTAAGTACAATCTGGGATCCCAATTCTAATTACAAAATCACTTGTTTTATGATAAATACACATTTTTTAACATTCTCGTTCGCAGGTGTAGTTTCCTAGACAATTACCAACGTAACTGTTCAAAAATATCAAATTTTGAAAATTGGGGGCACTCTTAAAAAATGTGCTGTTATTGCTTTAATTTTTGACAACTGGGAACTTGCTCTACCCTGGCCCCTGTAGTTAACATGTGATAATCATCACTGTTAGACATTAACATAATTCTCACTATACTCTGGGCCATAATTTCTTAGACATAACAAACGCGCGTTGCTCACTGCATGTACTGCGTCTACATGCAACACGACGGTGCGTTGTTTTGGCGGGAAGCGGGTGTACGTTCTAAACTGTCCAAGAAATTATGAGCCAGAGTATAATTTGCTCATGTCATCCTCTTATCTAGTGATGTATGATTGGCATTTCCCAGTCAATTATAGCCTAAAGTGATGATCCATTTTATGGGTCTTAGACACTATTTTACAATCTATATGTAATTGTAATTTGTACATGGTACTAAAATTGGTACATGCATGCCTATTGCTTGTTGATTATATGGGTATAAGAGCTAGAAAATGACCTCAGTTACATTGTGCCTGTCTTGCTTTTACTTAAAATTACACTGATCTCCACAAAATCCAAAGTTTTAGATTTTTTTAAAATTAGAAATGTTAAGACAAACAAAATAAATTATGCCAATGTTTTAGAGTTTCTGAGAAAGATATCATGGAGATGCACTTTCTCCTTTAAATATTATTTCACTGCATAACATGGAAAACTATGGTGTGAGAGGAAAAACTCAGACTTGGATCTCAAACTTCTTGACAAAGCAAAAGCAGAGAGTTGTTGTGGATGGTGACCATTCACAATGGGTGCAGGTTAGATCGGGCGTCCCTTAAAGCATTGTGTTTTGTACTGACCCATCCACAACGACTCCGATGTTTCCAGTTTGCAGGCTGACCTTGATATGTTAACATCATGGCAAAATACATGGCAAATGAAATTCAATGCCAAAAAATGCTTTGTTCTTAAACTTATTCTAGATCTACATCATCTCATACATACAAACTTGGCCAAACAACTTAAACTTAGCCAAACAACTTTAGATGAAACAGATTCGCACACATACTTGGGAGTTCATATCAAAAAGAATCTAAAATGGGATGATCAAATCAACCATTCTGTCTCAAAAGCCAAGAGAGTTCTCAATCTTGTGTGCAGGAACTTACGTTCATGTACCACCGAGCTTAAATCAACAGCATACAAAACCTTAGTTATGCCCCACCTGGAATATTCAAGTACAGTATGGGACCCCCATACCAAAGAACTCACACATAAAATGGAGATGGTACAACATAGGGCCGCCAGATTTGTATGCAGAAACTAGGAGAGGAAAAGCAGTGTAACAAAAATGCTGGCTGATCTTGAATGGGATAACTTAAAGGCACTATCAGTGATTTGCTAAATCAGAAAATCGAAAAAATCATCAAAATCAGATTTTTGCATGTATGTAACAAGTAAAGGTATCCTAACATATCCTGCAAATGATAAGACCAGAAGCAACCTAATAAGGACAAAATCAGAAATTTTGGTCATTGCTGTCCATACGGACACTTACTACAACACGTAATTGAATGGAGAATCGTATCTTGAAACACTGACGTTTTCTTCCTTTCTGTCAATTATTCAGTCGGAAACAGTAACTTATGAGATTTCTACAGACGTATCCTTCACTTTTAAGCTACTCCTGCAAATTTCAAATATTTTGACTCTTTCTGATAAATTACTGATAGTGTCTTTAAGCCTCCTTAGACAAGCTGCAAGGTTAACTCTTTTGTACAAAGTGACATCCGACCAGGTTGCCATACCATGCAGCTTCAAAGTTTCTCACACCAGTCGGTCGACCAACCCGTCATAACAACATTCAGCGTCCAAGGGCAAAGAAAGAGCTGCTACATGAACACCTTGCCTAGAACAATAAGTGAATGGAACATATTACCAGAAGCACTTGTCAATATCAAATCTCACAAAACCTTCAAGCAAGAACTAACCAACCACCTAAGATCAACTTGCACACTCACAACCCTTTGCATAGCTTTGTAGGCAGTCAAAGTTTAAACAATGTACAAATGAGTTGATGTGTTTATATCTGAGGACAGCAACCATGTTTGCAAAATACAGGTCTCCAGGATTTATCTTTCTTCTAAACTTGATCACCTGCATTGAAATCATGACGTACAAGCTTGTTCCATATGACAGAGAATACATTGATGCTAAAAAGTACAGAACATCACATACCTGTAAATGCCTCACACACGTCCGGATGGTACGCAGCTCATCTCCATCACCAACATGTTCTCCACTCGCTTTGTCAACCTTGCTAAGCCACTGCATATATGACTGGTTCTTCTTATCTCTTGGAATGCTTCGTAGCTCTGACAATGATGAGGCAGCTTTTGTAGAAATTAAACCATGGCATGATAGTAATTAACAAGCAGAATTTGGAATATACATGGTGCATAATTTTAAGATTACTTAATATGTCCTGCCGAATGTCACAATCAGTAAAGTCGTCTGCTGTGTTAGGGATTCCCATTGAAATCCACCAAAGTATGTGGATACAGTTACCAATCATAGTTAAAGGTGCATTTCATGATCCTAACACATTTTTGTTTATGATTCACTAGATATCGTCTAGAAAAAGTCATTTCCGAAATTTCAGTCGATTCTGATGTTGTGTTTTGATGTTGTGAGTGAATTAGCTGTATGGCGCTGTCCCATAGACCGTGTTGTAATTTTAAATTCTGTCCATTTACAAAATTACAAATTTCTTCTGGAGTTGATCGAATTTGCACATAAGATTACATACTATACTATACTTGGGCCAACAATTCAGATGATATGAATATATCAATTTCTTTGAGGCAAATTGGGAGACAAGGCCGTGGATCATGAAATTCCCTTTAACATTCGGGGTACAGTGACCTCAAGTTACCCTTCATGATCTTCAGCCCAAAAGGTGTTGAAGTCACATGTGCTACCATACCCAAAGCTCATTGTGTCCATGCAAGTCCCATTGAAATCTATCAAAGTATGCAGATACATTGATTATTGATGTACAGGCTCATGCAGGGTACTATATTGCCTTGAGCAATGGAATGGTCCAATTCTAAGTATTCAATATTGCAGTCACTACCATTATATAATATTGATGGCTTGAGGTTGATAACAGAAAATATTGCCCATCCCCAAGCCTAGATCAAACATCGGGTGAGTCAAAGACGAGCCGTATATCTTCTTGGCAAGGGCGGTATTTTCAACTGAAAAAAGCCATCTTATATGCAAAAAGAAACTGACTTGACAAAAACAGTTTGAAAATGGACTCAAAACTTCAAATGGTAGTATTTGCCCGAAGAGCTACATGACCGAGTACATAATATTTTGCGTATTGTGCAGTGTTGGGCGATACAAACTAGTTGCAAAGTGGTATATTGCACCACGCAGAAGCTTCTTATTATTGTACAGTGTAGATGAATCATGCTAGGCGCGCAGGGATATTGCACCACGCAGACCACCCAGAAGCTTAATGCATTGTAATTGGGTTTATTGCCATTGGATCCACTCCCATTTCATGTAATTGCTTCATACAACACCTAAAAATAAGTCATCATTTCCTACATGTACAACTCTTCAAAATAACTCTAACCATTTATCCTAATCTGAAATAATGGAACGGGAATTAACGAAATTCGAACTTTAAACAAAGTAGCAATTAATTGCCAACTTGTCTACTGGAGAATATGCTTGGATAACCCACCTGGGCATTCCTTGATCATATTTTCAATGTCACACATAATCCTGCATACTTCATCCTTAAAAGGGTCATCAACTCTGCCTTCAACACTTATAGGATTCACTGTAATGAAGAAAAGAACACTTTACAATAAATCCTGGCATTCACTCTATAATAAGGCCACCAAAAGGGTTACATGGCCTTACCCAACCTACTCTGCTGACGCTTGTTTTAACAAGACTTGGTTTGAAAATGGCTAATTTAATTATTTTTTTAATGTGCACCTACTTTATAGTTTGCTTTAAAATGTTAACACTACTATCAATAACTAAAACAATTCTGACCAACCAATCTTTCTTTAAAGTTTATTGGCCTATGGGGTCCAGTAAACTCCCCCTTAATTAATTTTTGGCAAGTTATCAGTGGGATTGGGGTCATGCCTTCTAGCGCAGGCCTGCAACTAGTAGCCCAAAAATTCCCAAAAGCCCCCCAAAAAACCCTAAAATGGCTAAAAAAGGCAGAAAAAAATTGCATCCGAGATGGGCAAATGAGTTGCCAGTTTATATCACATGATGCTAATTGCAACCTAATAAAAAATCCCTGACAGCTCAATCATTTCCTGTCACAAATTTGTCAAAAAAAAGGTTAAAATTTCAGTAAAGGTGGTCCACTTTTTCAAAATCCCCCTCCCCCCAGGGAGGGGCAAATTTGGGGGAAAAGGTCCCCTTTTGAAAAAAATTTGCCCCTCCCTTAAAAATCCTGGTTACGGGTCTGCTTCTTACACTCGGTCTTGAACAAAATGTTCTGATTTTGATACCTTCAATTTGCCTGATCTGACCACCTGGTCTTGCATATAGATCCATGTTTTATAGCTCTTTTCTGCATGCATTCTCTATATGGAAACACCCCTGAATCTATGGCATATTTGCAACATCCAGTAAACAAAAGCAAGAATTACACTGGCATGTAATTAAGCTGGCCCACAGGTAGGTTTTAAATGGAAGCAACAAGTATATGTTAATGAAAATAGTGAAATATTTTCGCATTTTATTCATAATATTCAAATGATCTCATTAATAGTCATAGCTGTCAGAAAAGTACAGCACCAGACCTTATGCTCTTATACCCTACTGGCTACCCAAAACTTATTGGTTGTTGGGTTGGGTTGTAGAGCAGATTAATCACATATTATTAAAAATATGCAAATGAGCTCATTGATATTCATATCTTTCAGAAGGGTATACATCATTACACCTCATCATGCTCACCCTACCAAGTTAATCAGCAGTTGGGTTAATTGAGATGCCAGAGTAGATTAGGGGACAGTTCCTTTTTTCCAGGTAACCCTATCCCTACCAAAAACCCACTAGAACTCAATGAGCTGAGGTTAGGAAAATGCACTAACTCCAAAAAGATGCGATGACGTCATCGTACCAACACTCATGGGCCTCGTGGCTTGCCATCCCTGCTCATGGGAATGGTGCACCGGAGGCCCCGGGTTCGAATCCAGCCACGGACGTCCAATCTTCTTTAGCTTCTATCCCTTTACCCCTTCCCTTCCTCTCTGGAGACTTGGCTAGAAACCAAAAGGCAGTTAGGGTTAAAGTGGGGATCTCACAAAAAAAGTATAGAGGCCATATGCAAGCACATGCTTTATGCGATCATATCCACATCCCTAAAAATCATTAATTTCATTAAGAATTTCACTAACCTTGGCTAAATATTTTAATGCTAGTAAATTTTCACCAACAAATAAAGCTTGGTCAGGATTATATAACTTTGTGCAACTGATCTAACTGGTTCAGTGATTTCCACACATCCTATTAGTCCCACTCTGCTCAAATCAATAATATATTGTGATGTCATTGCCCAAGTGAGTGGTAGCAGTGACATCATATTTTTGCAAGTTTTAGTGCAAATTTAAAGGTGCAACAAGAGATTTTGAGGCACCCAAATATTGTGTCATGATAGTAATTTCATAGGATTAGACACACAATAGATTTCTTACGTTGTATTTTGCTACAGAAATGTTTTAAATGAGAGAGAAAAGGCGATTTTGATTTGCTTATATTTCAATAAAAAGCATAGGCTGAATTTCATATTTGCTCCTATACGAAATTAGAAATTTAACAATTTTTGTACCAAAGAAACTTTTCTCAGCTTAATCCTTTCAGATGGGGATATTTTTGATGAAAAGCTGTACATCAGGGCAAAAATCAGTACTTTTGATTTTTAGGGACACCTGATATTTGAAATCTCTCGTTGCACCTTTAAGAATATTCAAATGTCTGATTTTAGGCATGTGGATTTTATTACATTAAATATGTGCTTGTATATGGTCTCAATATATTTTCTTGCGAGTACCCCAATTTTAATGAAGTATTTTCTACCCGCCCGCCCACCCACCCACCTGCCTGACCCATCTGCCCATAAGAGAGCTGACCAACCATCATATACACCATTACATAGCCTTCTACAAAATGTTGTTGTATGGGCAAAAGAGTGAGGACATAAAGGTTGTAATATCAGTATGGAAAAACATAAGCTTCAATGAACCTTTGACTCCTTTTTGTGTATATCATACACACATCTGAATTCAATAAATACCCACTCATATAAGTTAAGGTCTACTTTTGCTCCCAAATTCACCTTGTTCTGGAACATTGATTCTCTCCTGCAGTGTGTTTTTGTTGATTTCAACCACTGAGATATAGTGTACATCAAGATTGGCACACAGCTGAAACACATGCTCCTCAGCAGCAACTTGAGACTTGGCTTTTCCTGTTCCAGGGGTGGCAGTCAAAGACAGAACCTGTGACAAATGTTTAACAGTCATCTTAACCCTCGTCCGACCAAGGGTTTTTCTACTACATTCATGACCAAAGGGGGGGGGGTGCCCCTGTTTTTTTTTAATAAGGGACAAACATCATCTTGTTTAGTATCAGTGTGTAGCTACATATGTCTTTTCTTCCACTAAGTACAAACATATCAAGTTTTAACAATATGAAGCCATAGTGACGTCATAACTGAGAGCTTATTATAGCATGATTTGTAAGCAAATCTCCAAAATCAAGGGATTTTCTACCTTTTCGCCATTCATGCAAGCAAAATCATTTTGTAGTGCAATGATGGGTGCCAAATAAGCATACACATGTAAAAAAATAAAAAATATTGTCAGTATTTGCTACAGTAGCATCATACAAAAGTACCATTTTTTCGGCATTTTACACAGTAAAATATAGGAAGGTGGCAACCACCCCCCAAATTCCAACTTTGACGGGCCACCCTGACCTCCCTGAAGCTGGTACCTCATTTTCCTGCTAAAATGACTGCAAAGAGGAACTTACAATTTCATTAAAAGCCTTAAATCATATTTCTTTGTGCTTTAAAGGTCTGCTCAGAGATTGTTTAAAATATTATTTTTGTTGTAATAATGAAATATAGTGCAACTCAACTAAAGAAGTAACCTAAAATGCACACTTCCGAATTTGAGATGAATCAGATTTTTCGTTTGAGAGTAAACATTAGGTGTAGTTATTACGTCCCATAGGATACTGTGTATAACAAAATCCGGACCGGAATTTTATAACAAAAATTTTTTATTTTTTTCAGTTTTGTATATGAAGGAATTCGATTAAGCTTAGCTATTTCACTAAGTGATTAGTATATGGACAAGCTTAATGTACATGCAAAAAAACAAATTTTTGGAAATGTGAGGGCGCCCTCCTCAGGAAAATCTCTGAGTCGGCCTAAGTGACAGGGAATCATCCATTAGGGAATGGTGGTAGCCGCCACCCCCCCCCCCCCCTTGGTCGGATGATAGTACTAACACAACCCAAATAAGCGGGAATAGGTGCATTAAGACCACAACAGCAATTTGCACTAATACTGATTAAATTATTCATCATCGTTTAATGTTGTCACATCCAATAACTGGATTGTTTCTGGTCCCTCTTTGTCTGTTATTTGGCCTCTTATTTCAATGTTTTTTTTCGTAATTGTTGCTTTCCATGTTAACTACAACATAGGCTTATTATTTAAAGGTACATTTCGTGATAATAGCATCTCATTTTTTATTGACGGTTCATTAGATATCCCTGAGAAAAGGCCATTTCCAAAATTTGATTTTGATGGTTTGATTTGATGTTATGAGTAGATGGTTGTAACATGGCACCCATAGATCACTGTGTTGTAATTTCTGTCTGTTACGGACAGAAAATGTAAAAATATGAATTTCTTCTGAAGTAGATCAAATTTGCACATAAGATTAGGCACACATACTATACTTAGGCCAATGGTTTAGATGATGATAAAATCTCAACTTTTTTTAAGTAAGTCGGGGATAAGGCTGCGGATCACAAAGTGCCCCTTTAATATTAACAGGTAATCTCCTTTGGCGTAATTATATTGTACCTTTTGCGCCTAAGGAATAAAGCACATGATATAGGGTGCAAAGGATATGTTTCCTCTTTTTTTAAAGCTTTGTAGTTCCTTTAATAGTCCAGTTCAAGGTGTCACTATCCAATTGCTGACCTTGATTCATGAACCTACTGATTTTTAAAACAGTATCATTCTTTGCAATCAAGTTGTACCAAATTTATTACCTGTGGCAGTTTGGTCTGTGGATACTCAAACTTTTCATACATGTAGCGTTTCATAATTCCATTGTAAACATGGTCTTTCTGCAAAGCAATTGAAGAATGTTAAACAATGTTATATAGTTCTCATTTAAATGTAGTAACATGTAAATATAGTCTAAACTTCTATTTAAAATATCAAAGAGATGGTCAGTAGCTGCTCAAATGCCAATTAACCAGTATACAAATATTGACTGCTATGAGGGGCATGGTTAAAATTATAGGCCCGAGATGATCTAAAAAACTATACTATGCCCCGAAGCGAAGTCCCGAATAAAAGCAGTCAATATTTGTTTTATATATACCGAATCAAAAAAAAAGTTTGAAAGAATAAAATGGTTTAAACACACGAACGGCATAGATGAGATTTGTGCGTGATCACTGTACGTGTGGAAAAAACTGACACAAGTAAAATCTGATATTACGCAAGGATCAACATGATTTCTACCCACAACTCTAGTGACACACTTGAGCAAATCAGTACAAAAACTAGAGTGGTTGTAGTTTTTTAGAAGGTTAACAGTGATGATATCTACCCATAGCTGTTTGAACGTCTCATTTATTATGACAAAACCAGAAACAAACAAAAAATATCAATGGCGACACAGTTTTGACAACTGATTTGGATCATTTATTCCACTATCTACATCCTGTGTAAATTTTACGAAATTTCATTGTGGGCAAATATGATTTTTGATTAAAATCTAGTTTTACACCTCTTTCTATGGAGAATCGGCATATAGAGGGCGCTACAACATACAAATCATTACCTTGTAGGCCTATATGGCAAGATTCCCGCAATGGATTTGCCTGATTTTTGCAGAGGTAATAGCTCTTGCATCATGTGTCCGTACTTATATCAAATGTCAAAATTGTGTCGCCACTGCTTAAAATTGTTCTAAAAATAAAAGAGGCAATTTGTATGGGGTCAAACAGCTGTGTAACAACCACTCTTCGACTTAATGCTTGCCCTTGATGGTAGGGAATTTTGCAATGCCAGAACAAATCAGGGCAAGGGTTGTGGGGCAGACAGTATTAAGTAAAAAGCTCAACTTCAACAGCAATGATTTCCGCCCACCACCTTTTAACTTAACGCCTTCTCTTATTGGGAGCTGTGTTTGTAATGAACCGCTTTGATCCAAGGCCTCTAGGCTGTTCCCGGTTAATTCTTTAGAATGGGCACGAACATGCTTATTTTCGCTGATTACCATAATACAAACGAGCGAGTAGGCGGAAACTGTTTCCGCACCTACCGAGGTCAAAGTTGCATGCTCATTGATAAAAAAATACATCGGTCCTCGACCGCTTGTGTCGCCTGCCGTCGCGGTTTGTGAATGATAGGCCTCACATGACCTTTGACCTTGATATGTGACCTTTGACCTCATAAACAAATGAGGGATTGCATGTAAACTCCATAAACCAAGTTTGGTTCCAATTGCACTTCAACTTTTCAAATGAGGTCAATTTTACATTTTCAGCCTATTTTACAACTTGACCTCACATGACCTTTGACCATGGTATGTGACCTTTGACCTCATTAACAAATAGGGGGATGTCACGTTGCACCTGTGACCCAAATTTGGTTTAAATCCATCAAAGTATGTGGATATTACAGGCAAATGTTAACCCTTTTTCACAACAGACAACAGACATCAACAACAGACATCAACAACAGACATCAACAACAGACATCAACAACAGACTACAGTGGACAAAGTGATCCCTATGTGTCTTTTTCTCCCTTAAGGCAGGCGACACAAAAATTAGAACTGCGCACTACTACTGCGTTAAAAAACGTTACACTCACCATAGCAGCTACGAATATACTATAGCCCACGCTATTTTTGGAAGCCATTTTAAAAATCTACAAAAAACACCGTGCCCTATCTTTGTGACAATAAACTTTCTGCACAAACCACATGCCTGACAATGTTCTTGGATGTAAAAGGACCATTTTATAACCAAGGATCGCCTGGCGAAATAAACGAGAAAGTGCATTTTTCCATGCTGTAAGGTTTATGTGTGATGGGCTTGGGCGTTAACATTTTAAGCCTTCGCCAGTGAGCTCGCTGAATCTCGAGGGCCGGACGACCTCTAGCCTTTTATTACTCTATCTCTATGCTTCGATCAAAGTTCCTTCTTACCATGCAATGGTGGCACTCATCAAATATCAACAGGGCCAATGATTCCAACTCAACTAGGTGGTCACCTTCTTGTAATGCATTGAGTAGAATTGCAGCTGTCAAAACCACCACATTATGGTCTTTCAGCACATCTAGCAGTGGAATCTTCATTGTGTCCCCTTTCAGGCCAGTGATAAGAAAGTTGCGTTTGGGGCGCAGGCGTTACTTCCAACCTTTCAGTTGTGTTTACGAGGGGCCCTAGAGTGTGCCAAGATGTTTTTGAAATAGCCAGATATGATATCTATTTTTTAAAATGAAAGGTATAAGTTTATTTTTCACAGTACGTGGCTTATATTTTGTAACTTGAGAAGAAAACAACTGGTATGCAATATAAAGTCATGCAGATATTAAAGCCACTATCAGGTCATTTTTCTTAAGTTCTAGCTTTTAAACAACCAACAATGATCTCTATTTTGAGAACTTGAGTTTTGGGCATTAATTATATTAAAACTGTTGTAGTATAGTACCTGTAAGTGCTAAACTGAGAATATTTTTTTTACAAAATACAGCAATTTTTGGTGCAAAAAAATCTTGACATGTCATAAAATAGTCATAATTGACAGTTTTAGGGAAATTTCCAAAAAAAATTAGAGGGAACTAAACAAAACAAATAGAATTACTGATAGCCAAGCATCTCCCTCATCAGGCTCTATTGCAACAAAACCTCTGATACAATCACTGTATTTTAATTATAGATCCCATACCCCAAAATTTCTGGTCGGCCTTTAAACGTTGCTGAATACTTAATTTTCAATTCATAATTAAAATTCTACTTTGGTACAAAATCTGCCCCCTGTGTAGTGGCCATCTTAGAGATGTGAAGGAAATTTAGAATGTCGAACTACATATGCTCCAATAAATCAGTATTGCTGTTGTTGTGTTCTTGCCAGTGAACCTTACGTAGGAACCATGAAGATGACTTTACACTGGCTGGATCGTCAGCATCATTGACAACATTCTCAATGATCTTGGCAGCTACCACAGTCTTGCCTGCCCCAGAGGCATGAGTGGTGGTCATTGTGGGCGACCCTCATGGCAGGTAAATGCACCTCAAGCTGGTCTTCATACAACTCCGATGGGGTATCAGTTGATGCTGAAAGCCCCAGGTAAATGGTAGTGCTGTTTTTCAGTACCCTTAGCAGAAAAAAGAATAGATTAATTTGGAAATTTTGTTATTTCTGATGGAAATTAGGTAAACAATGTCAATTTGAACTAGTGTGTTTTCTTACAGTTTTATGGTACATCATCTCTAGAAGTAATGCTTGTCTTTTTTTGGCAGATGTTCTTGCACTTACTTGCGGACAACATTTTTACTTTCTTCCCTGTGTCTCTGCTCCAATATTCTTCTGGTCTGCAAGTTTTGGCTTTTTGGTTCTTTTCCTGTGTATCTGGAAGTAATAAAGGAATCAATGCATTTGTACATTTTATGATTTGCAACTTAACATAATAAAATAAGGGGTGTGATTAATTTTTGGGGGAAAAATCTTGAATTTGGTAAATAAGCCGGAAACAAGTGTAAATTTGACCTTAATGCTTAGAATCGGCGAAATTGAAATAAAGTGAGGAAATTCTGAAAATAAACTAGAATTTTGCGTTCTGGCTTTCGTACTTGCCTATATTCAAAGAATATAAGCTGTGGCGCCCAGCCTATTTACAACTTGACCATCACAGACCTTGACTGGGCATGTAACCTTTACCTCATCAAACAAAGAGGGGGATCCAATACTGCCAACTATGACTCAAGTTGGAACTTAAAACTTTCAATGTAGGTCAATTTGACCTTTATGAGCCATTTTTCAACTTGCCTCGCAGACCTTTGACCTTGAACATGATCTTTGACATCATCAAATATGAGGGATCCATGGTGCCACCTATGGACACCAAGTTTTGTTCCATTGAATACTGCAACTTTTCAATTTTTTTAAAACTTAATTTAAAAAAAAAAAAAAAATTGTGAAATACATACACACACATCCACATGACAAAAGATTGCTAAGTGGTCCTGCCAGCTATAGCTGGCAGCCCACAAACTCCCTGAACGAATCACACCCTCTTTATGAACTTGGCTGAGACATGAGAGCACACTAATAAGAATGGCCATTTTGGTTTATAAACGGTGACTAGTAGAGTAAGGTGCATTGTTATTTTTCAGTTCTCCCATATGTTTTATGACTAAAAAAAATAAAAAATATTGTTGTCATGTGTGTTTTAATTGTAACAATTTTTTTTTTCAGGGGAACTGACCCCAGTCTGGTCTATGACCTTTTAGTCAACTCCTCT
>JAMKCH010051862.1:0-20817 GCA_023653785.1 Ophioderma brevispina | reverse complement strand
TATTAGATTACACCTGAAGTGAATAAGCCGATTACACCGTCTTTATGTAATAAGATGATGATTTAGTATTTTCTGTCATGCACGACAGAAATTCAAAGCATGGTTTTCTATGGGGACGATTACGTAAGCAGACAAGTTCAATACAAGGTTTGCGGTTTTCTTTTGTACTTGTTTATTCAATAAACCTTCAAAACGTTCTCGGTTGGTGGTCTACAACCAATCCAGTAAAATTCGAGAAAAATTTGTATCCTCAAAAAATCTCCTCCTGTCACTTTGAGATCGAGTTTTGACACCTAATTTGGATTATGTATGTCACTATTAGCTCAATTCTTTGCAAGTTTGTGAGCCTTTTGTGAAATTTCATTGGTAGTAAACTTGATTTTAAAATGTAGCTTACACAGATCTCAGTGGAGATTAGACAATAGAGGGCGCTGTAACAGCAACTCGTGGTTTTATTTTGAAAAATTTCAATGCCCCTTTGATCTGCCAAATGGCTTTTGACCCCATTACGATTCATGCAGAAGGTGCATGCCATGATAATATTTCATGTAGCAAAGAGATTTTGCATATAAGGGAAGCGTGCACAGACATGACAGAAGTTTTGTGATGATTACAAGATGTAGTTGCCATCCTGTTTACTTTGGTCAAATGTAAAAGGAGAATGATGTATTTTGTAACATGCATATGAGCAGCTACATGGATCGCAGCTGTCATACCAACTTCTGACTATTCAGTTGATACAATATTCACCCATTTACAACTGAAATTTTCAGAAATTTTGCGATATAACTTTTGTCATAAATGTGATAAGGAAAAAGACATGATTAGCATCCCTTATGCCTGTGGGTTACGAAAATGAGCTAAAGTGGGCTAGTCAAGTACCTGAAAGGAATGTAATTGCAGATACATCGATGCATGTACATGAGTAATGGATTGAAATCCTCTTCCATTTGGTGACTTGATGATCTATACCTAAGCTGCTAATTTTTGCTTGTTGTAATAAAAAATGATCTGGAAGGATTTTGACAAGTTCAAACTGCTGACCCAAAATCATCTTCTTATCTATGCATTACCATCCCTAAAATTTCTCCTAAAGTAATCATGTAGTGCTGCCAATGGTAACATATTTTAAATGAGTTAAATGTTGGCCCAAAGTATCAATAATAGTTAAAACCAAATTTTCTCAACATGTTCATATTTGACAAAATTCATTACCCGATTAAAAGACATGCTTTCAAATCCAATTGTCATTGACAGGTTTGTGTAATGATAAATGGGCCATGTATCTTACCACATTATATAATACTAGGCGGTCTCTGGGTTTTGCAATCACCTGGCCTTTTTTAAAGCACTACTTGTTTGAAACAGTTTTTTACGATTACCTGCCTACTAAAGACTATTCCTCTATACCTCAATATAAGACAAAGAATGGGTTGGAGGGAGTGAAGGAATGAGGGAAAAGGGGAAGAAGAAAAGTCACAAATTTGGGTCGGTCTCAAACCTTGGCCCTCGGGCCCCAGTTCCATGATGGACCAGGGATACCATGCTAAGATGGTGTCGCTGGCCCAGCCAGTGATTTCGTGCCCATACGTGTCTTCGTTTGAAGCTGTTTGATGACGCAATCACTACATCTTAGCGACTTAGTACATTTTTCTCATTCAGTGCTGTGGGATTTTGCAAGATTCAGCGGTCTTTGGGCTAGAGCATTTTCTTTGAGGTTCATATACGTACTGCTTTCTACGAATTCATGTTTCCAAGAAAAGTAGGCAGAAACAAAGCAAGTCCACAAGTCTATAGTTCACTAAAGCATATCCTTAGAGTTGAGCTTATTACAATTTTCATTACAGAAAGGTTTCCCCCCATGC
This sequence comes from Ophioderma brevispina, assembly GCA_023653785.1. Taxonomy (NCBI): domain Eukaryota; kingdom Metazoa; phylum Echinodermata; class Ophiuroidea; order Amphilepidida; family Ophiodermatidae; genus Ophioderma; species Ophioderma brevispina. Next base: position 18,952 of record JAMKCH010051862.1, on the reverse strand, counting down.
TCCGCAGACACATAAGGTGCTTCCCCTTGCTACTGCAACTTTTCCCAGTCCACATCAGCATGAATCACCGGAACTATAGTTCTGCATATGCGAACAATACTAGCAATTATCATTGTGCCAAACTACTGACTGCCCTTACTTTATCACCAGTATTTTTTCTGCTATATCATGGTTTCCTGTCATCTCCAGATACTGTAAAAGTGGAAATTTTCGCGCTACATTAATTTTCGTGCTTTTCGCGCGCTTCTGATCTAGCGCGAAAATTAAAAACCCGCGAAAATGTTTATTTTGTGTGTAGGTCTATGTAGGATAGCTGAAAAGAGCGAATTTAAAAACAAGCAAAAATGTTAAAAATCACTGAAATGCGAAAAATTACACATGCAAAAATTATCACTTTTACAGTATCTGATGACTTATCAAGAAAATTCTTAGCTGTCACATTGGTTCATCTTCATATCTTTGACAGCCTGTAAGAAGAGGGAAAATTGTTGATAATGAAATGGGAAGGAATGGGGAATTGAGAATGCTCATATGCAAGGTTTGAATTATCGTTTTTTGAGATCGGTAATATTCGTTATAAGGAGGACAATTTGAGAGATCTGTGCTACATGTTTTTAATCTTCTTTTTTAGTGGTTAAGTACTGGGAAGGAAGTACACATGGAATGAGTTTTGTAATTGAAATGCATCTCAAAGAGTTGTACTGATTGTAAAAAAAGTCCTTATAAGGCCAAGAAAAAAAACAAGTTTGTCTCAGAAGACTGCACGCATTATGTTTAAAATTGGTTTTGACCGCATAATTTCTTTTTAGGCTTTACTCACTTTAAATTTTTTTTGTAAAAAATTTCAGAAAAAAAAAATAAAATTTGGCTGAAAAATTGAAAAAAGTGGGCCAAAAATGCATTAAAAAAAAAAAAAGGAAAACCGCATTTCGCATTAGCATTTTTCTAAAAAAAAAAAAAACGCATTTCGCATTGCGATTTTTCACATTTCTTCTGAGACAAACTTGGTTTTTTTTTTTGCCTAATGAAGATCATTAACACGGTAAGTTCTGCCAGCTGGTTGCCTTTAAAATTCACCTAAAGCCCATGATATACTTCCAGTCGCAGCGAGCGATTTCTGTGCATGAGCATGCATGCGTAACACTTGATCCAATGTTGCGTACGCCAATCGCTCGCTGCGACTGGAAGTATATCATGGGCTTAAGGAGTTTGGGTCATATATCAACTTTTGGCATTGTTCCAAGCCTCAATATCTTCCGAAATGTCTTTTTTTTTTTTTTTTTTTTAATACTACACATTAATGTTTACTGCATCAAAACGAAAAATCCGATTCATCTCAAATTTCGGAATTGTGCATTTTAGGTTACTATCTTTAGTTCTAGTTGACTATTTTTCATTTTTACACAAAAAAATAATATTTCGAAATCTCTGAGTCAGACTTTAACACGGTAAGTTCTGTCAGCTGGTTGCCTTTAAAATTCACCTAAAGCCCATGATATACTTCCAGTCGCAGCGAGCGATTTCTGTGCATGAGCATGCATGCGTAACACTTGATCCAATGTTGCGTACGCCAATCGCTCGCTGCGACTGGAAGTATATCGTGGGCTTAAGGAGTTTGGGTCATATATCAACTTTTGGCATTGTTCCAAGCCTCAATATCTTCCGAAATGTCTTCCGCAGCCTGAAGCGTTGATTGTCCGCGCTTAACAAACAAGAGTGCACATCCCGCGTAGCAAGAGTTTTTACGCAAAATAAAAAACATTCTTTACGCACGAGCGCGAGAGGTGGGTGGATGCATGGGACCTTTGAACAAGAACCATCCTTTCCTTTATTGTCCTTTGTTCAACACTGGTTTCTTCTTTGTGTTTCTCCCTGGCATCTTGTAGGCAGTGAGGAATGGGGGAGGGGAATTTGCCCTCCCCATTAGAGCGTTGTCCGCACATCTGTCTCGAACAGAGACTTGTGGCTGTCCCCTTAGTCTCAGCAGTAAAATTACCCAAATTTACATGAATTTCGTGATTATTGTTAGTAGGCCAAACCCCATTTTCTCCACAACATATAATTTCCGGTGCTTCACTGTTTGAATATATTGATTAGTTCAAAGTGTAAATATGGAGATGCGAGTCAAGCCCAATACGAGACCTCACTATGCTTAAACTGCACAAGTGGTGCCTATGCGTTATTTTTTTTATTATTTTTGGTAATTCGTACTTTAGGCCTATAATCAGATAGAGAAAAGGCTTTTAGCTTACCCAGTGTTCCGAATTTGGGTTCGGTATGCATTTGTGCTGGAAAATGTTTGCTGCTTTTTTTGTGGGAACGGTGGGCCCTTGGAATAGTGTTGCCTTTCCCAAATAGTTATTTTATTTGAAATATTAAATTCGAGGGGTCAGGTGAAGAATCCTCATTGACATGTCGGTCTTTTAAGACAAAATCTATCAAAACCCTAATATAATAGGAATAGGTCTAAACCGGGAGTGATGCCGCCTCTCCTGTCACAAACTGCAGAATATAGGATTTAATAAAAAGTATGATAACACGAAACTCGGATTCAGAACATAAAAGATAAAACAAAGGTGAAAGCGAATGTTATAGGCCTAAATCGAAAGAATCAATACTCGCTGTTCACGCAACACTCAGACACGCTCTCAACACGTTGCGTATTATTCTGCGTTTTTTGTCGGAGGTGTACGCACTAAGATGTCGCTAGGGTTCATTTTTTCAAGAAAAATAAGGATTTTCGCATGAATATCTCAAAAGGGTACTCGGTGACCCCATGATTTTTTTTTTTCTTTCCCCACTATTATGGGGGTGAAAAGCTTGCACTACTATGTGGACGTAAGGATTCTTATGTGAAACTGTCATCATTCTCATAGATGTTGTATGCTCTGAAAACAACCATTATTGATATTTCCCACATAATCCACACTGGAGGTCATTATTTTGGTCGGGCCTGTCTTAAATTTTGTATAGTCTTATAACCAAGCGTGGACTTTTTAGGAAAGCCTCACACACTTTTTCTTTTTTAGTTAATGTACAAATCACAAATGATTACAAAACAAATATCCTTGGACCTATATGGTATTGAAGAGGAAACGACAATTAAAGCATGCCAATCAATAATAGGTAGTGTATTCTGTGGTTCTGAGAGAACATTTTGTGCTTATCCATCAATCTGAACAAGCACACACTCTGATGAATGGTCATTGTCAAAAGTTTTGTCTAATAAATTGGCGAATTATACCCAATCAAGCAGATGTCGGTTGCTGATTCCCTGCCTAACACGGTAGTAGGGATGCACAAACTTGTTTAGAACGCTCATTTGTTAAGACAAAGCTAGAATAAAACATTATATTAAATGAGACATGAGGGACGTTTCCAGAAAGAAGCGCCCCCATTTCTGGAATGCTTACCGAATGTATTAGATTCACCTGAAGTGAATAAGAGCCGATTACACGCGTCCTTTATGTAATAAGATGATTGATTTATATTTTCTGTGCATGCACGACAGAAATTCAAAGAAAATTCAAAGCATGGTTTCTATGGCGGGACGATTACGTTAGCAGACAAGTTTCAATACCAGGTGTTGCGGTTTGTCTTTTGTACTTGTTTGTGCAATAAACCTCAAACAACGTTCTCGTGTTGGTGGTCTATACAACCAATCCAGATAAAATTCGAGAGAAATTTTGTATCCCTCAAAAAATCTCCGCCTTCACTTTGAAGTCGAGTTGTTTGAACACCTAATTTGGATTAGGTATGTCACTAATTAGCTCAATTCTTTGGCAAGTTTGTGAAGCCGTTTTGGAATTTCATGGGTAAGTAAACTTAAGTTTTAAAATGTACTTACCAGAGCTCAGGGTGGAGATTAGACAATAAGGGCGCTGTACAGCAACGCAGGTTTTATTTTGAAAAATTCAATGCCCGCTTTAGATCTGCCAAATGCTTTTGACCGCCACATTACGATTCAGCATAGGTTCAATGCCATGATAATATGTTCAATGTAGCAAATAGATTTTGCATATAAGGGAAGCGTGCACAGACATGACAGCAGTTTGTAGTGAGATTACAAGATGTAGTTTGCCATCCTGTTTACTTGGTCAAAAGGTAAAAGGATAATTATGTATTTTGTAACAAGCAATGAGCATCTACATGGGATCTCACGCAAGCTGTCCCATCCAACTTCTGACTATTCATTTAATAACAAGTATTCACACCCATTTAACAACTGGAAGTTTTTCAGAAATTTTGCGATATGCAGTTTGTCATAAATTGTGATAAGGCAAATCATGATTACATCCCTGCATGGCCTGTGGGGGTTTAAGAAAAAGGAGCTAAAGAGAGGCTAGGTCAAGTACCTGAAGGAATATTATTGGCGATACCTCGATGCATTTACATGAGTAAATGGATTGAAATCCTCTTCCAATGTGGTGACTTGATATCTATACAAACGCTGCTAATTTTTGCTTGGTGGGAATAAAAAATGGAGGTCTGAAGGATTGTGACAATTTAAAACTGCTGACCCAAAATGCTCCTTTCGTATCGATGAAATTACCACCCTGAAATTTCTCCTAAAGTAATCATGTAGCGCTGCAATTGTGTAACATTTTAAATGAGTTTAATGTTGGCCCAAAGTATCATAATGTTACAAAGAACCCAAATTTTCTCAACATGTTCCTATTTGACCAAATTCTTCGCCCGCTTAAAAGAAATGGCTTTACAAATCCATTGTTCATTGACATGTTTGTGTAATGATAAATGGGGCCATGATATCTTACCACATTAGATAATACTAAGGAGGTCGTCCTTGGTTTGCAATCACCCTGGGCTTTTTTTAAATCACTCCTTTGTTGAAACCCGGTTTTGCGATTACCTGCCTACTAAAGACTATTCTCTATTTACCTCATATAGACTCCAGAATGGGTGTGAGGGAAGTTAAGGAAGAGGGAAGAGGGAAAAAAAATTTGCAAATTGGGGTCGGGTTCTTTGCAATCTGGGCCCTTCTTGCCCACAGTCCCTGGATGGACCGTGGGATACCATGATATGATGGGTCGCTGGCCCTCCAAGCGATTTTCATGCCATATGTGTCTTCGTTTTTAAGACGCAAGAACATCGCTACAATCTTAGAACGTTTTGGCTACGATGTTCCTCACTCAGGCTGTTAGGATTTTATGAAATTTCAGTGGTCTTTTGGGGACTAGAGAACTGTCTTGAGGTTTATACAATACAAACAGCTTTTCTACAAGTTCCATGTTTCCAAGAAAGTACGCAACAAAACCGAAGCACAGTCCATCTTGGTCCTATGTTTCACTATCCTTTGGAGTCGAGCCATTACAATTGTCATACAAAATGTTTTCCCCCCTGTGTGCTCAGCACCACATTAGGGTGCTTCCCCTTGCCGCTGCAAACTTTCCCCCAAGTCCACATCAGCATGAATCACCGGAACTATAGCACGTGCAATGCGAACAATACCAGCAATTATCTTTTTTGGTGCCACATACTGACTGCCCTTACTTTATCACCAGTATTTTTTCTGCTATATCATGGGGTTCCTTCCATGTCATCTCCAACGCGGATGACGTAGCAAGAAAATTGCTTAGCTTCACAATTGGTTCATCTTCACTATCTCGGAGCAGCCGGTAAGAGAAAATTGTGGATTGAAATGGGAAGGAATGGGGAATGGGGGGAGAATGCTCATATGCAAGGTTTGAATTATCCTTTTCTGATTTTTGGAGATCGGAATATTCATTATACTAAGGACAATTTTGAAGAGATCTGTAACTACATGTTGTTAATGAGCTTTTTAGTGGGTCAGTACTGTAGAGGAAGTTGCATAGTGTCTGGCATTACTACATATGGGAATGTAGAGTTTTTGTATTAGAAATGCATCTCCAAAGAGATATAGGAAGTCCTTGAAATTGAAGGACCCATTAGCCCTTGTGAGTGCTACCAGCTGATTGGTAAAAAGTGGGAACTTGAAGTGTAATATATTTTTAGCCAATGCAGCAATATTTATTAATGAATGGTGGGGTATAGGCTGACGAGGGCTAGAGCTTAACATGTGTGGGAAGTGCTGCATTTCAATTGGTTTATTGCAATGTTGTATGGAACAGACATTCGCTATGCTCAGAAGGGGGTTAACAAGGGGTGAAGCCCATTCAAAACCAGTCGTTTGCCGTGTGCTGGGGCGCTGACATTTTGACTATGGCACGGAATCTATTAGTGTTTGGGTGCTTGTATATCACACGATAATGTCAATTCGATACAGAACATGGCCGGCCAAAAATCAGTTTGTTGGTTTGGGGTCTAGGTGGGTGGATTAAATTTTGGTCTACCCATGGCCACACAACGAATGGAAATGACCGTCGTCGCCTTGATTCAATAAAATCCTCCTCAAATTAATAATCTTTCTTCACCTAAGCGCGCATTGCAGATATGAGAAAAAAGTATCTGAGCACTATGATCCAGGTGCACTATTTATTACACCTGGCCTACCTCTAACACATACACAATTTGTATCACTAAACCGATTAGTGTATGCAAAGCGGCACCCACAGTATGTGGAAGAAGCGGAGGCCCATGCTTTCTATGTTTGGTACTCTATGTTTTCTGTGTGTCGCTAAAAACATAGAACGATGGAAGTCTAAAGATACGTAACGTTTTGCCTCTCTAGTCTAATAGAAACCTCTTTGGTTAAAAGCATGTCATTATTTTTTTTCAAATCTTTAATATGGTACTTGTGGTCTCGCAAATTGTAGTTTGGTTCTTAGGCAACAAATGAAATTACCTTTGTTTTGTAAAATAGATCTTACGTGCAAACATTTCCCAGTAAATTAATGCAAAAAGCTCAACTTCAAACTAAAAAATTGAGGGTGTTTGTTTGTTTACATACATCCCTATGAAAAAATAACTACAGTGGCTTTAAAGACAGCTCAGTAGATCCACCAACCCGAAAGAGCAAAATATTTCAAATTTGCATGAACGACTCAAAAAATTGAAGGATACGCTGTAGAATTCTCATAGTTTATTTTTTGCAACTGAAAAATTTCACAGAAAAGTAAGAAAACAGCAGTGTTCAAAGATAAGATCCTCCATTCAAGTACGTTTTGTATCAAGTGTCCATATGACACTAATACTAAAAATCCCATTTTTGTTCCTTATTTAGATGGCTTTTTGGTCTTTAATATACCTTGCAGGGTATGTTAGTATCCCTATACTTTGGAGATATGCAAAAATCTGAATTTTTAATTGTTTTTCATCGTTTCTGATTTAGGAAAATCACTGATAGGGACGTTAAGGTGCAATGAAGAATTTCAAATAACCGGTGTCCCGTGAAAAATCGTAATTTTCGCAGGGTGTAAAGCTTTCCTTTCAAAAATATCATCCCCATCTAAGGATTAAGCTGAGACTGTTTCTTTTGGTTGCAAAAATGGTTGAAATTTCTAATTTCATATAGGGAGCAAATAAAATAGTTCAATCCTAGGTTATTTTTCCTATTGAAATATAAATAAAATACAAACACCTTTTGTTTTTCCATTTTTTAAAGTTATTTCTGTTGCCGGAATAAAAGGGTATGAAATAGAATCTATTGCTTGTTCTTAATCATCTGAAATCACTTACTAATCACAGAAAATATTGATTACTTGAAATCTCTTGTGCACGCAGGCAACCTTTAAGCTTCTTCCCAGAACTGAGCGTGGGCCTCCTGTTGGGTGCTTGCTCTGGCGCAAACTTTACCAACAAAAAGGGCCCGGTTCGAATCCCGGTGGGGGGGTGGGTCGTGGTCACTTTCTGGGATTTAATGCGGGTGACTATCAATTCTGTATTTGATCTGTATACCAGCTAGTGATTAAACTACAGAAACTTGCGAGCTTCTCCTCCATGGTCCACTTGGCATTGGGCAAATGGATCATGACAGCAATCACGTGCCTTCGGAGGGGACGTTAAGCGCGTCGGTGCGCGGGGTACCAGAGAGTCACAACTGAACATATACATCGCAGTCAGGTGTTCGGAATAAGGAGTATGTTTGGCAACCCTGACTGTTCCCAATTGCATCCGCCCCAGCCTCAATAGATAGCGGTCCATGTTAGGAGCGTTCCTATCATGGATACACATAGCCCCGGATCATCACACTAGTTTGAATAAATCCCAGCACCGACCACAATCCCTACCAATGACTTTGTGGATACGCAAAGAGAAAGACCAGAAACTGAGTGAGACACATCATGTTGTGAGAGTGATTATTGTTTCTACTAGTAAAAAAATTGTATATTCTAGAAGGCTGTGCATTATTCAGATATTTTCACTGGTACAAGCATACAACCCCGGGCCCAAATGTAATTCGTCATCGTGTTAGGATAATGGTCGTATTTGGAATTTCAAGAGAAAAACTCAAAGTTTCGAGGCAACGTTTTCTAAGTGAATAATTGGAATTACTTGACTGGTATTGTCTTCTTTAAACCAGTTATGGCTCTATTTAAACCAATACTTGTAAGAACTTTCCAAGTTTTGGGTTTGATAGTCAGTTGCATAAGTAGCAAGTTCAGGCAGGTGAGTTTTTTTTCCATTGAAATGGGAGGAAAACATGCAATGTACTTTGTTGGGCGGGATGAAATCACCTTGTTTATTCTCAATAAAAAACGGTGGAATAGAACTGTTTGCTTATTTTCTAGAGAAACTAATGCAATCCGCAAAGAAAGTTCCCCTTTCATCAATGTTGCACATATCGTTTAAATTTCTTTAACATAAATAGTGACTAGGTCAGGAACGGTTTGTATATTTTATGAGCAAAGTGCAGTTTTTTATTGATCTTGTCCCGTCCTGTAGTTCCTCCTGAGCTTTGCAATTCAATTCTGGGGTCACACATGGCCAAGGACGTGCTCCATGGCGTACTACTACTACTACTTCAGGGAACTACGTACAATGTACTAAGCATTTTCCCTTATGAAATGGGAAGTCACATTGCAAGCCATTGCCGAGGGGGGTTTCATCACAAAAACATCAGTCCATATGTTGCAACCTTTCTCATTTCTTCTTGTGTCAAATTACATTGACCGGTGTATCTGAGTGAGATAAGTGATGTTTATGGTTTCATGTTACAAGATAATGGATAGTCAGTTCCTGAATCATTGAGAACTGAGCCACAACAGCACTAACCAGAACCCATGTGGTCTGTTGAGACATTCAATTACAAAATTTAGTACTGTCATGGGTAATTTGACAAATAGAGGCGTATAAGCTGTAAGTTTGAATCAGCAATTTTCCACATTTTTCAAGTAAGTTCACTTTTCTCTAAATTTAAACCCTCAATTAAATTACTATTCAAGATAGATTTAAACAACAGAACACAGCCCAAATTATTACTGTTTCAGGCAGTCAGCGCCTTGGACCAACCAGGATATTTTTTTTTCAGGAGGGGCACTTTACTGGAAAAACACCATAGAAAAAGCAGAGGTCTCTAGAGTACAAAATGTACTCCTTAGGAAGAAACTGAGGGGGGTCGTGTTTAGCGCAGTGGGGTCCTTCCCCGCTTCGGCACACGGCGTGGTCCCCTGTTCGAGCCCCTTGGTCGGGCCTGCGATTGTCATTCATGTTGTGTTGATTTCCAGACCATACTACAGGGTTCTACAGGTAAAAATATACACGCGCGACAGCGCAAGACATGCCTTTCTACCCCGCGAACTTTCGCACGCATCTCTTATCGAGCGAGAGCTGACCTGTTTTCGTTCGGCAAAGGAGGGTTCATCGCGCTTTTTGAGGGAAAATTAAAAACCGAACGACGACTGGTCCAGTAACTTCCATATGCTTTGACACGCTACACCCAACTTGTGGGAAACAACTTGGCAAATTGAGTAGAGGTGGCAGGAACGGGGGATACGAAAATACCGAATTCCAAAAACGCGATCTTTGGCCTTCCTCCCGGTGCGAGAGAGCGCTGAAGTATGTGCAGTAGTAATGGAGAGGTCCTGTGGCACACAGGGACAGGTAGGTCAGTACAATATAGTTAAAGAGACATTTGAAGTTACGATAAGAGTAATCAGGGTTAATAATCATCTCTATAATAAATTGTTGTATCACTAACTTCAACTGCCAGCAGGCTCCCCGCTGGCCCAGCCCGCCGGCCCGCCGCCATGATTTCCTTCTTTTCATTCCTATGAAAAGGAATTTGAGCGAATTAAAACACATTACATTTACTACTGAATGTCAAAATCTAGGTTTTGTAGTTTTGTAAAGATGCATTTTCTAATCAAACATAATTTGGACGTATTTAACTTACTTTAACCCCCTATTTCTTTTCGTTTACTTCTAATTAACATATGAATGCTTGGATGTTTTCCATTAATACCCGGGAAAACTCAGCCTGATGAGAAAAAGCATGTACCAACCATCTTTAATCATGCCTATTTACTTAAGCAAGTAATAATTTACGTGGATTACAAATTACTGTGGATAGACCAAACCAAATAAGATTTAATTCGACTCTAAATTTGAGTCAGTTTTTATTTACAACTTGTATTTCCTCTATGATCGTGATCAGGATTGTTGATAATCCCCGAAACCCCTAAAAAAAAATCACTCCCAATTTTATCATTGAACATTGCCAAGTAGGCCCAAGCACCATCACCAAATGTTAAAATTTGCCATGATGAATTTGCCACATTTTGCATTGCAATACTTTTTGATTTCACAGTTACTTAGTTTTCATTTCTTAGTTCGGCATATTATGAAGTGAAAGTTCGTAAATATGATGCAAATTATTTCGGGAAATCCTCCCTCCGCTGCAAAATTGTTGTCAACAATACCCATTGCGGAATGTCGGGTTTGTCGTAACTCGCATACTTCATGAACACCTATTAACTGCACAGCATGTAAAATGACAGCAGAAAGTATCTACCGGCCTAACAACATGCAATTAGTTAGCAAACACAACATCATATCCGCGCACGTGGTATTGAAGACAGTTATTTACCGATGTATGCTAACATTTCTAATATAAATTCAATTTATTCGACATAATTTTTCATCGTATTATAAAAGAACCTGATTTTGGCAAACAAAACTTTAATTGTTCAAAAAGAACTCGAATGATTTGTAGAATGATGTTTTCGTGACGTAGCCTTGACTACATACATCGACAGTGCACAGTTGCACATTTTTTCATATCGGCAAATTTTCGTTGCCTCGTCCCATTACCACCAAGCCTAGGGCTCAGGCTCTAAACTGTTTGACATTATTCAAATGTCCCAAAATAGCTCCCAAGAACGGCGATGATTAATTTGCATGACATGCTCAACGTTGTTAAGACGGCATGAAGAGGATTTCCTTAAACAGAGGTACTGTACACTTAAACCGGTACGTTCCGATGATTTGACGATGTGAAAAGTTAAATTTTATCGCACGTGATTCTAAGCTGATCCCCCACATTTCAGCTTCAAAAATTGGAGTAATAACTGCTAACTTCATCATACTCTCAAAAAACAGAGCGTTGCCAACACATCGCAAGCGGGCATATCCGTTCTCTAAAATGCGTATTTTTATTTTTCCTGGACCCTTTGTATGCAAAAAATCCAACATGCGATGCCAATCAATGATCGACATCCCGATGGCACACAATATAAAGATCGACACGCGACACGTTGAGCTGGGGCTAAAAGCGAACGCGCGACACATCAAGTGCGCTTAAATCGCGACACGGCGACAGCCATGTTAATTTGGCAACCATGTAGACCCTTTACGCGGCATCGCAGGTTTCCCTGCTCTCCGGGTACTGTGGTTTCCCCTCTTCCTCCTCTTCTAAAAAAACTTGGGCTTTTCTTCCCTAAGCGACATTATATATAATAAAGTAATTGAAATAAATCCTCTTGTTAGCACTAAAATGACACGATTGTGTTTGATGTGTCGTTAACACTAATACCGGTCCTCCTCCTCCTCCTTAGAAGAAACTATAGTTGTTTATTGTCTGTGTTGTATTATGTGGTACCCATGCTGGTGACTATCTAATGTGTACTAATCAATACATCATGAGGTTATGCTTTTTAAGAAGAAACTATTTCTGATTGCCAGTCTGGTGGGCAATATAAAAACCACAAAGAATTCAATATTTTTTTAGCTCAACCACTCGAAAGACTCATAAAAGAAGTGCATATTTTGTACTTTCTTGATAAATATCCTCAGAGAATCTTTCCAAGAAATTGCCAATGTTTTGTTCAGAAATGAGGAACTAGATGTCCTGACTATGAACGTCCAATGGCATACAACCGTTCTGTACATCCTGTGGTGCATTGGGGGTATCACAAATCAAGGGTTTAGGGAAAAAAGGCCCATCTGCAATTGCTGCCAGAATGTGTAAAGTTTGGCAGGTATAACACTTAACCCTCGATCTTACCAAGCCCTTTTTTTGTACACGGTTACCAAGGGGGTGGGGTGGTTACCACCCCCCCTGAGATTTGTTATAAGCAATCCCGATTGCTTATGTTTTGCAACTACCAATGTATAGCTGTGTCATCCTCGTTTATCCATTGATATCAAAATCAGTACTAACATACCTAGTCTGGCGTCACAATACGTCAGCAAGTCTGCGAGTCGCCCCAAATTGGCATTTTTCGAGAACCGAAAATTAGGCGAAAATCCAATTTTGCGCTAAAAATCAAATGGAATATCGGATTTTCAACACATGCGGTATACAGCTCTAAATGATGGCATTTTGGCTAGTTGTACATAAACATGATAGCGTTTTAGGAGCCAACTGTGCATAATATTTTCAAAATGCAACCAATACAATATTCCTTGGGTGGGCAACCACCTTCTGCCTCCCCCCCCCTTCGACTTGAGCGGCATAACCCTAACCCCGGTGAAGGAGTGCTTACCATTCACATTTGTTTTCTTTTTTTTCGCTCAAATACTGGAAAGGATGGAAAAGAACGATGACTAGAACACTTTTTTATTACGGACAAAGTATGTTTTAGCATTTTAAAGCGTGGCACGCGGCGCAAATTCCCTAGGGGGGTGGTAACCACACGCGCCCCTTGGGTAAGACTCGGGGGTTAATAAGAACACCACTGACAAATGGCAGCTATTGTAGATAGGATGCCGTCTTGGGCAGAGTGCTTGCAGTAAACAGAACGGCGCTTCAAAAGACTTATCCAGGGTGTGGGGGACATGATTTGATAGAGACCTAGCAGAAAAGCTTGCAGTGTCGTCAAGTCGCAGTGACCGAGCAGAAATGATATAGCCTATATGTATTTGAACAGAAGCGAGCTTCCATAAAGTGTTATTCGCTGAGTGGTCGATACATAGTAGAGGCTTACAACAGGTGCATTGTGTGAGTGTTCGCACCTTCCTTTCTTCTTGTTTGGGCTCATTGACTGCTCCTCCATAAAGTGTTACTTCAAATGAAGTTGAGTCTGATCTGCATTTTAGTATTATAATCAGACTAGGGCGGTCCCCCAGGTTTCATCATCACGATCACCTGGCTTGAAGACCCTCAGTTTCCCGGTTCCTTTGACCTTGACTGACCCTTGATGACCATGTCGTAATTTTTAAGATTTGTGGCATCAACAACCAACCCCACCGCCAAGTTTAATGTCCATACACCAATGTTCCCAATTGAACCTCCTTGCCCTTCATTGACCCTTAATGACCTTGATTGTGACTTTTAAAATTTTCGGCAAGTAGTAACCATCAACCCCACCTTCCAAGTGTCATGTCGGCCATACAATGCACCCCAGAGTGCGGGATCCTGGCTACGTGCATAGATTACCACCACCCCCCAACTCCCATTCTCACATAGAATGCGGAAGGACTTTATAGGCAGTTATTAGGACTCATAACAAGGATCTTCTTAACTCACAAAGCAACAGGGTAGAGAAAGAGATGTTAAGTTCCAAGAAATGTTTTAGGATCTGATTTTTTTGGCGTTTTGCGAAAGACTGTACAAATGGTCAAAGTGTCTGGTGTTCCCACGTTTACCAAAGCATTTTGCAGATGAGTTCTATCCCGTACGTATAGCATCCCGAAAACCATCGATTTGGATGCTATCTCTAGGTTCCCATGGTTGAACGCTCCGAAAGCTAATGAGATGTTATTCCTTTGACATGTCCGCCGTTAGACCTGGTTCAATTTCGCCAAGTGCTGATTGTAAGAGTTCCACTTCCGCTCCTGGCCCCGTGCATATGTACGGTCTTCTGAAGAAGTACCTTGCACTCACAGATTTATGGTGGCCACTCTCTTTAATAAAATCCTTAAATCTTTCCGCCCCAAAGTTTGACAATGAGATCTGGTCAAGCTGATTCACAAAGATCCTAGTCCGCACCAAGGAATCTCCCCGGTAACTTCACAGAAAGGCCCTTACAAGTGCATTGTCAACTCACCACCTTCTTCTGGCCGCTAGGCTTGATATTTAATTAAGAATACGGCCTGTTGATACCAAGTCTACAGACTCTCTTCCCCACTATAGCCATCTCCTGTCGGTGGCGTCCACGGTCTATTTTTACCAATAATGTCCTCTTTGTGGTAAGGTCCAACCCTTAACCATATCCTCAACTCTGCCAAATCATGCTAAAGCAGGATAGATCTTAATGAGACACGATTCCATTCTTGCTTTTCTTTCCGACATCTCAAAGGTTCAGTGAACATATGCCTGTGTGTGTATGTCGACTTACCTGATCCCCGTGTAAAAGCAAAAGTCGACTACCATACCTCAAGGAAATCCTTCCTTCCTCTCAGTTCAGCGACCCCGATTTGGTGCTGTTTTGGCCTAATCTTAGAAGATCTTTCTGATTGAGCTTACAGTACCTTGATCCCAATATTGGCAACCTCATTTGGGACAGTTAACAGTCATGCTATTCTGTGTCTGACTTAGATAGAAGTGCTCAAGGTTACTTCGTTGCTCTAAGATTGGCAGCAGAGGTTACATTTCCATCATAAAACCTGCAGGCGTTTAAAGAAAATCGTCAAAATACCCCAGACTAATGTCCTCCCTCAAAACATCAGGGATCAATCTGCAAATTGCCTTTGTACCCTTTTGGGTATATTTTGTTTCGAAACTTATAACCTACTGTTAGAACCAAAACTTTTTAAATTGTAATGTTGTACCATCCAATTGATATTTTCCCCCACAGCCTTCACGTGTATATAGTATTTATTTTTATCTTTCTTGCCAAGGACTTGCTGGTCAAGTACCTTGCGTCTAGGCTTTTATACTGCAAGTTTTTTAATAAAATACCTTTATATCTTGGTTGTTGTGTGCGTTTGATTGTATTTTAATAAAGCTTGCTATGAAATAAATGTTCCCCCTCTACAGCCAGCAAACAATCATTTTACATGGTGTTTACTCCATATCACCAGAGGGTCCCCCTGGATTAGAACATTCTGCTATGGAGCCTCTATTCATTCTTAAGAGTACAACACATGGTCCGCCAGGGTGGTTTTAAACACATGTGGGTAAAGAATCTTTGAGAGTCTCCAGATGTGAAATTACCATGGCACTCACCTCTTGTCAACTTCAATTTCACTTTCTTTTTTTGCCTCCCTGCATTGTCTGTTCTCTTTTTTGGGGCGCCTCACGACATTGTGAATCTACTTGGGATATCCGAACAGGGTTCGCATTGAAACTGCAATCAGAGTCCTGCAGGTGGTTACTCAAAATTTCTTCAAAGATATTATTTTCTGTATCGAATCATCATAATTTGTACTTCATCAGTTTTATGTAATAACGTTGTTATCTAGTGTTGTAGATATTTCCAAGTCCAATTTACGCCTGAGAATTTTAACAAAATGATAAATGATATTCATTTGGTAAATTATCCAGAGTAAAATTTGACCCAAAATAGTCTCAAAAGGTCCTGAATTTCAACTTCTTTTTCATAGTGGGGGGCCCTGTGGTCTCTCTAATGATAAAATTCACTCTGCCTGTCGAGAGTAAGCGGGCTGTCCTGTAGCAAGAATTTCTTGTGGGATTTTTGTGCACTTTTTACAAAAATCTGTTTGACCTAATAAAGTTCGATTTTTAGCTGTTTTGTAACTGATTAACCCATAAACTGTTCAAATTGTGAAAAGTGAGAAGTTTTGACCCTGGAAGTTGCCCTTGTTATTAGCGGTCCATTTATCTATACACATATAAATTGTACAGATCATTGGGGATACTTCTGTCATCATCATTGGTCCACACCTAAAGCAAAAGGTTAATTATTTGCCTAGGTTACCTTTGAGATGGACTTCGGTTTCCAAACCAAGATTTTAAAAAGTAGTCAAAATGCTCTTGAAACAAGAGTTATACCATCTAAAGGTGCGTGTTCGATCGTCTTTGGGATTCACCACCCTGATTAGATCCGGAGTTATCGATTTTGTTATCAGACTGAAAGCCTGTTATTTGTTGTCATTGTCGTCCTGAAATTTGAGCTCTCAATCCATTTCATCCAATATATAAACGAAAAACCACCGTTTTAATGGTTTACCACATTATTAGTACAGTAATTGAATAGGGCTTTGCAATATCATTATTACTTCTACCCTCAAAAACCGAAGTTTGTTTCCCACAGAGATTTGACGGCGATGTGCAATTGCCAGTCTCATATCAGTGGAGATCTCAATCGATCTCCCTCGGAACAGCACCTAAAGGGACATACTGGCCATGAAAAAAATTGGAATATAATGAAAGGACCTTTACTGAAATCACTTCCATCCACGATTGAAAACGGGTGAAATTTCAAATTGCTTGTATGAGTGTATATTGTCATGGTTGAGAAGAGTAAATAATTGAAGTTCTGGATCACCAACTTTTTGGTAAAAAATAGTGTCGTTGGCGAGATATAAACAATTAAAGATGAACATTGGCGCCATCTCGATGTGGTGGGAACGGAATTGAAAAAAGTGATATATTGAATCCATAGTACGAGGTAACACAAAATGGTTTTGATATTGAAGAGGACACTTAGTAGATATTTTGATAACAAAAATATGTGACCTTGTGTTTCTAAAATTAAAAATACAAAAAATAATTCCTCCCACCACATTTTGTGGGTTTTTTTAATTTTTCTTTTTTTATAAAATTAAATTTCACAACTGTCATGACATCAAAAATATTAGGGGCAACTAATATTTCTAAACAAAGAAATCATGGTTTTAATACATTATAATTGCTGTTGGGTGATGGTTTATTGTTTTGAGTTTTCCTCAATTTGGGTGGTGGAACGGAAGCAATTGTGGTGGGACGGATAAACACATGGAGGGCTGAATTTGCAGGTATCCGTTTTAGATTTTTTTATGTAATTCCAACTATCTCATATTTAAGAGAAATAAACTGTATGCAATCCCTCTGGCCTAAATCATTTAAAATATCTAGAATCACCTTGATTGAAAAACTTTGTACATTCTTTGTGTCATCACGTAGGTGATATGTAGAGCCCACAAATGTTATCAAGTATGCCTGGAACATTGGGAACTTGTTCAGTGTCTCAAAAAATTGACTGGGGTACAGGGGATTGGGTCCATGTATTTTATGACAATGAAGTATTTCCAGAGGTGGTGGTTGAGGCGATTGGTACCATAACCAATGTTAAGGCCAAGTCCAAGTCTGGGGGTACTGGAAGTGGCCCGGGAGAACCAGGCGAATGCAAGTATGACCCTCAGTATGTTCTTGGAAAGATTCCCCCTCCCATTCCAGTTGGTACAAGAGGTTAATGGTTACTTCATCGATGTTACGATTGTTACCTGAGCAATGTGGGACATTGATAAGGTGAATCCACTATAAAATTTACAAAGAACAAAGATTAAAGGATCTCATGCCTAGAAAAAAAAATAAGTGTTCTAATTATTTTATATTGGTGATTTGAAACTGCATTTCACAGTGTTAAAGTGAACTTGATCATAAACCAATGCTTGTATTTAGGCCTTGATTAAAGGTAATTAATTGCATGTAGGACTTAAAACAATTACTTTGTAATATTGTAGAGAGCACTCAAAATTGGGTCACATTATCAGTCTAAAACAACTGCTTAGGTGGTTTGATAGAGACATTGGTTTGGTTATAATGCTTTGTGTGAGCCTATAATACTGTATAATAAACCCATAAATGGTAGAGTAGGATATTAGATGACACGTAAAACTATTTGCCCCTACCAGTTGCCTTGATGCCCTAAATTTTTGCCATTCTTGGCCCTATTCATTAGTATGTAATTGCCTTGATGCCCTTTTACACAATTGAAAATTGCCTTTAATTAAATTGGCTGCCCTTTGAAAATCTTATTTTGCACCCTGGTTTCAACCATTTGTAATTTGTAGTCCCTGTCAAAATTAAAGAAAATTTTCAAAATTCAAATATATTCGGTAACCATGGTAACTGATTTTTTTGTTTGAAGTAATAATACCTTGTACTTGGGTGAAATACATTATTAATGAATCTTAATGTAGTAATCTTTCTTTAAACTTGAGTTTCAAGACAATTTGTCCAAGTTTTGACACTTATACAATAACAAAATGTAATGCGGACAAAATTCCGTCCCACCACATTCCGTCCCACCACATCGACCAATTTTTTTTAAACACATGCTATGTGAAATTATGGGGAGTCTCTTTTTTCATTCTTTGCATGTTAATATTAGGATAGTGGGACTATATATCAGTGTTAAAAATTTAATTCATATCCTTGTACTTTTGATAAAAATTACAGAAACGTTCGGTGTTAAAAGTTATGTGTAAGCTATCGTTCCGTCCCACCACATCATTAAATTTGCGTTGCCATGGAAACACTCTACATCCTTTGCTTCTTTTGTTGTTTGTATATGTAGTGTATAACTTAGTTGTTCTCACAGACATTAATTAGGATCCATTAAAACAACAACTAGGGAGATGCTGAATTTACTGCCAGCATTTACAAAACTTGAAAAGCATGTTGTCATCAGCTCACAGACCATTGCTATTGTATATGCTAATCCCAGCTAATCCATCTTTCACTTGC
>JAMKCH010051861.1:0-15485 GCA_023653785.1 Ophioderma brevispina | reverse complement strand
GTCAGGTGCTCCCTGTAGAATACGGTTAAATTGGTTTGTCGATCAAAATACAATATCAATGAACAACCTTTTTTTGATATTCCTACAGATTTTTATTACTCTAATATTAATAGCAACCATTATTTGCAACCAGGTCCTCCTCGCAATTTCTCCGAGTTGTTTAGGGTATACTTAGGCGAGGTCACCAAAAAAAACCTCGTTTGCAGTGGGGGCTGGACTACCGTTTCTCAAGCTATTTACTGGTGTGAATCCTATACCACCATTCGCTCTGTGACCGTGAGTATACTTTTAGTTCGTTATCAGTCACTCAGTATTTTCAGTCAGTTTTAATCAGTCAGCAGTCATAGGTGATGAATTATCAGAAGTTATGGGTTAGTTGTTGAAGAGATGTGTGGGTGCTTGCGAAAAAGTGAATGATTAAGGTAGTTGTATAAGTCAGTTATCAGTTAGAGGGAGTTTATGGGTGAATGAGTTAGGAGTGAATGAGTGAATGATGGTTGGTGCGTAGGTGAGTGAGTTAAGTAAAGTGCATACTGGTATTTTTACTCTGGTTGTTACATAAAATATCAAGGCGTCAGCAAGCTCCGCTTTCTTAAATAATTATTTTGATACTTAGGACCCATAACTAACCTAATTGCCCATGAACAAACAAACAAAACACAAAACATACACCAAGAACAATATAAAGAAAATACGGTCGAACTGCTAGTTTTATTTGGATTTGTTCATATACCGTGGTTAAATAGATAAATCATACAATACATAAGAAATATCGGCGGGTGAAGGTCAGTAATCTCAGCAGTTCCGGTCAACAGGGACCACTTCACCACGGGCAAAAACACAATTGTGTTCAAGCGCATGCGCAATATAATCAAACTGCTAAAGACGCCTGGACTCTTCATCACTGGAAAACTCCATGCGGGTAGATTACAAACCCGGGATCGTAACAAAAAAATGAGAATAAAATCCTAAAATCCTTACTTCTAAAGTTCAAAAGTTGACGTTTTGTTGCTTATTTTTAAAGAAATACTCAGTACTACCGGATTTAATCCAGAACAAAACTTTTAGGTCATACAGTTTTACACTTAACTGAAAACTGCTTCCAACTAGACCAGTTCTCATGACGGGATCATACCCATACACTTCTTCAGTGGAAATCATCAGGTTTGGAATTCTAATCCCTAATATTTATAACTCATTAGAAACATACTCCACTGAAAAAAAATCAAGACCTGAGAATCTTAATGCATTTAAAGGCTCAAAAATGCCACATCAAATATTACCCAAATTTTTGCAAATTTTTACTAAGCGTGCCAAATTTGCACCTGGAAGAGAAATCACTTCATTTTTTGCTATCAAAAACCAAAATACAGTTTTAAAGGTACCATTAGCAATAGACACTTCCCCCTCAGTGCTGAATAGAATGTTTTTAATAATTCAATTTAAATACAACAGTATAATTAATTGCTAAAATTAGGCATTTTTTTTTTTAATTTTTTAGTTTTTTGCTTTTTTTAGTTTTCATTGGCTGATGCCTTGGTTCAATTCGACAATTGAATCCAGTTAGTATTTGCTGCGTATTGGATGTTTTTTTTGAGGTTTGAGCTCTTGTGTCATACAGCGTTTGCTACGCCTACGCTCGCGTTCGCCTGCCAATGTTGCGTCTCGTTAGTATGAATGTTGCGTTCAGCGGTTGTTTCGATTGTTTGTCCTGGGTGTTTGGCAGTCCTTCTTTCTTGTTGAAAGGTATCCTCCGAATTGGGGTTAGATGACCTTTATAAATGACAAGCTGTTTAAAGGTACTTTTCGTGATTTCCGCACCTTCTGTTTTATTCATTGTATGATCACTACTATCCCTTGAGAAAGCTTTTTCCAAATTTGGCTGATCCCGATCTTGCGGTTTTGTGTTATGAGCAATTGCTCGTTTCCCTAGGTCCCATAAGCTACTGGCTGCACTTCTGTCACGTTTATCACAGACAGAAATATACACAATTTAGCGAATTTCTTAACCTATATTCGATCCTTTTCTGCCTTTCCTAAATTTTTCCCAACACCCACAGACAAGAAAAGAACGAAGAGAACGGGGTAAGCAGAAGAAGATCATGATGAAACACAGGAGAAAAGATAAAAAGATAGGCAGTAACGCACAGCAGGAGAGGGCAATTTAAGACGCAAATACGCAAAGAATTTACCGAAATAGTAGTGGGAGAGGAGAGGACTAAGGAAGAGAGGAAGGAGAGCAAGGGAAGGGAGACAAAAATAAGCGCTTGGCTTTCGTTCACATCCTATTCAGGGATGAAACTGAGCTAGATGCGCTAAAGGTAAAACGGATGGAGAGAGCAACAGAGAAGTATGTAATTTTTCCTGTTAGAATCCTGTGCTCTCACTCGTCTGGCAGGAGAGGAATTGTGGTAAAAAGGTCGCCCGCTTTTTTCGTTTACGGGGCTTCGGGGTGACGAGGCTTTGGATCACTAAATGTCCCTGTTAATTGGCTACACAGGCAATTTTTGCATGGAATAACTCGTCCGTTCCAGCCTTGTTCTTCCCGTAAATAATGGTATTGGCCTTTTGGGTTTCAATTTGTTTGTAAAGAGATAGTGTGGCATCCCAAAATCATCCTGTTATTTCTCTAATTTAATTGCACATTTCATGCATGTCATGACATTAATTTCAATGTTTTCATAATTTTTAACTCAAATTTTTAATCTTATGTTTCGGGATTGATCCGATTTGATTCCATGTGAGGGAGAAGCCCCATGATGTCAGAGTTGACCAACATACCCATCGCATTTACGAGCTTTATTCCGTCAGGAGTTAGTGGTCAATGACGTCACGGTGCGCAAACATACATTCGCCTGAACCTACATATGCAAAATCGGACCATGAATGATCGGTCACCCACCTTTCGTTTTAGCTTGGTGTTTTGACTGTAGCTATGATGTCATTACTGCCTATCCACCTGCCTGCAATGCAATATGAATGGCATTACTAAGTCCACAGTAGTTCAGTCCGAGGTTGTTGTGACAAGGATATTCCAAGCCATAAAGCCATAACGTATTGCTGCAAACGCGTTGCGAGAAAGTAGCAACGCGTTGCGACATTTCGTCAACGCATTGCGACATTTTCGCGGAACGCGTTGGCGGACATTTCGGCACGCGTTGCGGACGTTTCAGCAACGCGTTGCGGTGTCGGCCCCTCAAAATCATGATTTCTGTGACTATTTCAAAATAGACCCACAACGCGTTGCTAAAGAATTACTTTGCAACGCGTTCAGCAAGCCTTCACACGCGTTGCGAGCTTCCAACGCGTTTGCAAAGCTTTCGCAACGCGTTGCTAATGGTTAACAAGCCATAAGGGACATACGTATTGCCTGCCATTGCCGCAACGCATTGTGGAGAAAGTCACAACGCGTTGCGACATTTCGGGCAACGCGTTGCTACCTGTTGCGACATTTCAGCAACGCGTTGCGACATTTCAGCACGCGTTGCTGTGTCTGCCAATCAAAAGCATGAATTTCTGTGACCGTATTTCAAAAATATAAATCTCACAGACTGCGTTGCCCGACCCTTCACACCCGCGTTGCAAAACCTTCACAAGACGCTTGCGGCAAAATTACTTATTACCGCTATTGCCTTCACAACGGCGTTGTTCCAGTTGCCCCGCGTTGTGAAGCTCGCAACGCGTTGTGATGGCTTGCAACGCTTTGTGAAAGCCATAAGGGTCCTAACGTATTGCTGCAACGCCGTGTGGATCTATTTTTTTAAATACGTCACAGAATTCATGATTTTGATCGGGGGCCGACGCCACAACTCGTTGCGAATGTCGCAACGCTTTGCTACTTTATCTTACAACACACGCGTTCCGGCCAATACTTATGACCTTTTGCTTGTGACATTCGCACGCGTTGTGAAGCTCACACGCGTTGTGAAATCTAGCAACCGCTTTGGTGAAGGCTTGCAACGCGTTTGAGTTTCCACAACGCGTTGCTAGATCGTTGCAAACGCGTTGTGGGTCATTTTTTTTTAATTTCACAGAAATGCACAGAAATTCATGATTTTTGATTGGCCTACACCGCAACCGTTGCTGAAATGTCGCAACGCGTGTCCGAAATGTCCGCAACGCGTGCTACTTCTCCGCAACGCGTTGCGGAAATACGTTATGGCCTTTAGTGGCTTGGCCCTAACACGTGGGTGGGGCTTATCTCTGGCTGTGTCCATGACCAGCTTTCCGTGTACCGACCTTACACGGTTAGATGACCATGTTGTATGTGGCGTTGCTGAATGCTGTTCAGCCTGGTTGAAAGCTACCGTTAGACTACAGTGAAAGCCATAAACCAATTGCTAGATTATGAAAATTTCCAAACCTCATACACAGCGCATTTGAGCAATTGCATTTCACAAACAATGACCAGGCCTTTGATGGTGATTGAGATTCTGCAGAAAATGCATGCCCACAATGAACAAGGGCCCCAGCATCACAGCACATGTGCATGACATTACATGCCTTGCATGGATGACAGTGCCATGGTGCTGCAACAGCTCCCGTGCAACAGCATTATACAATGCACCCCACAACAAGATCAATCCTCTCCTTTCCAGCTCCCGGCTTTTGTTTTTATAATCGTTATGGTGCTTTATTTACGATGTTTTGAAATTGATGCGAATGTAGACAACATCACCGACTCGGTCGCTCGTCTCGGAACTCGGTGATGGGCAAAAATCTTTGGCGATGGGTGACGACTAAATTTACTTGTCCATCTCTGTAACAAAACATCCAACGCTACTATTAATCTCTTTCCACGCAATCAACTGCCTGTGGTCTGGTGAAGAGAGGAATGCAACGGCAAAATTTGAAAAACTGTTTGAAACTAAAAATATCCCCAAAATATTTCAAATTTCAAATGCTTTTTTCTCAAAATGTCTTCATCCACATTTTTGTTGGATTAGAAAAGTTGCTTAAAATAGCCTTTTTCTATCTTCAATCCAAACGTGTAGAGGTCGTTTTGGTAGATGTAAATGTCATTGGTTGCCAAGTGAGTCTATTGGAGGGCGGATATGTCGCGCATTGTCTACCTATATTTCGCAACCTCTAATCCCAACTTCAGTAACGAAATATTAAGACCTTCGCCGCCTGCCTGTGTGCATGAGTTTTCACTCGGGCTTACAATCAACAAAACAAACCCGAAGTATTGGCGTATGTTTTAACCGTTACAAACATGATTTATGTTGATCTTCCAGAACTACTTTCATTAGTATTATGTACATGAGGGTTTAACAACAACAGTAGGAAAAACCTACGTTGTTTTACCAAGTAACGCCCTCTATACAGTTCAGTTGTTCCTCCATATTTGGCTGCTTTGTTTGAAATTGCTGTGGTTACGAATGTTCATTTACTAATTTACTGAAAAAGTAAAAACATCGGGCAACGGTCTATGATATGACACTGGCAACGAGGTAATTTTCGGACTCGTAACCAGTCATATCTTCTGTCCTGTGTTAAGGTTTAGCGACTCTTTCTGGTGTGTGTTTTGCTTTTCACATTTGGACCTTCACGTTGGTGCTAAAGGCGCTAATATAAAACGATAGCACTAGTTGTCCAATTGACTACACATGTTGCCGGCATCTTGGCCGCTGTATCGAATTCCCGTCGATCCCACTCTTCACTTCAACGAGACATACGATCGTTTATCTTTAAAAATACGGCCGCGTTGGCAACCATCAACCAGCCAACGGGGAATCAAGAAACTCCAAAGATACTGACTTCCGCAATGGGATGTTTTGAAGTATTTGTGATGTCATCTATTCATAAAAGTCACACTCACAACCAACCTCACGGAAGACATGGGGGGTACAAGGCATGATTAAATATTTCCGCAAAAAACCGGAAGTGTCGGTCGCACGGGAGCCTACACTCCCACGGCTAATTTGTCCGAGTGGCTACTGAGTAGACATTTTCTTAGACTAGCTTAGTCCTCGCACTTTCGTAACGCTATGGGCCACTTTTCCTGTGAGAATTTTCTAAAAATTTCGAAAGTTCATTTACCCAACATTTGAGACAATTCACCTCCAATTTCTCCTTGGTGCAACATATGGGCTCTCCACTGGGTTAAAAAGTCTTAGACTTAATTTTTCTGGACTCAGTGGTAGTGTAAATTGCCTTAAGTTTGAGGCATTAGAAAATCACAACAATATTGGCATACACGCCGGACATTTTGTTTATCCGTTGATAAGCTGACGTCACATTAAATTGCAGCCTCTTTGCAACCCAATCCATCGCGCTGCTCACAGACAACGTACCTTCCGTGCGTTTATATGTCAACGATGGAGAGACTCAGCTAAGATCACCCCTGTCGCCGCAGCTGTTGAGGTGCTAAGAAAGTCGCTTTACACGCCCATTGGGCTGCTTTTTGACTATCAAATAGTTCGCTCAAGCGCCATTTTCGCAGGACTTCGGGTGTAGCTTTTGTTTTTTGTCACAATGAACCCATGATTGGGCTACATTTTCCCCACCGACTGCTGCCGCGCGTGTCCGCCTACCTGATTTTTGTTTAGCAACACTGGAGAATTTGCAATAACACGTTTGATCATTCGACTCGGGAAAAGTTTTGCGTGCCACAAAATTTTGTTAAATATATTATACTTCCAGTGCCGGTTTACTTAAATACAAAGGGTGAGAGAATATCAAGAAGAATATCGCACAGGTTGGTTACAAGTCATTGCAGCATTTGTAGTAAATATTAGAGATTTTCGCTGAGAGGTCCCTTTCGCCACGACGAATAGACCCTTAATCCCAGTCCGACTGATCTTTATATCAGGCTGACTTGAAGCTGAGTCTAGACATTTCTTATTTCTTACAATTTTCTTACCCTCAACAGTAATCCTGAATCATTCGCAAACACAAGATTTTTAAAAATGAAACATCGGTACAGGTTAAATTTCAAGGATAACTATACCAAACTGAACAGGTCATTCTCCTGTTTTCGCGAATGCGTCTCAAGATCTGGATTTGGATTTGACCCCTTTAATATAACGCCAGAGTAACAAGTTGTAAACATAGCTCACAACGTGGTCTAACCGAACCGCACACTCCAGATATCCTTCCTTGTCGGTTTTTTCTTTGTGGGAACTTGAATAAAGCAATTCTGTTCTGATTCTCCTTGTCGGTACGGTCGCCGCGGGCACCCGTCGACAATACAAGCGTATTTTACGTAATTTTAGGCACCAAATCGAGAAAATGATTCATTATGATAACAACACGTCCGACGGCATATCACAAGAAGTCGAAAACTGGGCCACACGCGCACGTCCGTTCCACGATGACGATCATGACGCGTATCGCTCATTTTGTTACTCAGACGCACTTCTGGGTCCCACCCTTGCCGCAACGCGATCATCCCTTTCACATTTTGGAATTCCTTTGAAAGCTGTCCAAAACCATGATATTATGCCCATTTTAGCAAGATACGGTTTTTCATTTACTGCTCATGCAGATTTTACAATTGATAAACCAATAATCTATGAATGACCCATTTTTTGGTGGATATAAGTCTGTTTAAAGCCATGTCCATGGACCTTTAAGTTGTTACTACTATAATTAAGCAAAATTCTTGAAAAGCTGAGACAAACTATTAAATTAAATTTTAAAAATTTTAAAAACGATGCGTTCTCAGATTTGATTCCAAGACATAATAAGTATTTTATAAAATTCTACAGTGCTGTCTAGTACAGGGACCTTTCGTCGTTTTTTGGACATTGGTGGTCGGGCACGACGTAAAGGCCAATAATCATTGAAAGCCGTCGCAATCAAGCACTGTATGAAGTGTATAGACTCATGGACTTTTTGCCTTACGCAGTGCTGCTTTGGAGTCAATTCACTATAAAACTAACCCTAATGGCCGCAGTATTTAAATTATCATGCACCTACTTGTACTTGTTATTTATCTCCTATCCCCTCCTGCAATTCTGTTTCTTTCTTGTTTCTTTCTTGTTTTCTTCTTCTTCTTTTTTCTTTCTTCTCTTCATACTTCGATGAAAATAAATAATAAGTCTGTATTTTGGAGATATTCTTGTCGGGATTCGTGCTACACGATTTGACTTATGTAATGTCGTTATACTAGAAATGAGGGTGATTCGTAAATGTGAAATGCAAAAGATTGATAATGACTCGTCTGACATGGCCGAAATTTCAGTATGACTCCGTTGTACTAAGTCGCTGTTAGATTTTCTCAGGCAAGCCGAACGCACACAATGTATTATCTATATTATTAAAACGCAACTTTGCAATTTGCATGGGTAGCGCCATCGGATGTTGCAGTTTCAAGCTTGTACACCACTGAAAAATGTTTTTTTGACGTATTTTTCGATCAACACAGATTGGCAATTTTATTCTAAGTTCGGCCGTGAGCAAAGTGGGGTTAAAGGTCACATCATTGGTCATACCAGGGTCATACACATGAGAAACTTACGAGTATGTATGGGTATTGTTTGGAGTGTTTGAACGCGACTTCAAACGTGTTCGCTGCGGTGTCGGGCCAGGACATTCTGAACGCACGGTAGTATCACGGGCCAGTCGTTTTATATGAAGATAAATCAAGATTTTTTGGTGCTATTTTGGAGCAGAGAAGTTGTAACATGATATCTTTTCTGAATGGACGAAAGGAGGGTAGATTTTTTTTAAAACTAAGAGACTATTTGGCGACTCACAATTTAAATAAACAGATGTGTTTGCATCTAGAAGGTAGCTAGAAGGTTTCCAAAAAAAAATGATTAAAAAATGCGATTCCATCAATTTTTGTTATAATATAGCTTTGGACATAAAAAGTAGGGTCTCTGGAACTGAAATGGTCCTAAAATGAGGGTCTTAGAGGCGGCACATACCCATACTTCATCCCGATGTAAGAACCCCCCCCCCCGGAGAATACCTAGTGCTTACGGAGAAGGATCCAAATTTGTCCCCTCAAAAAATTCCTTCTGTTCCTCACCCCACCCCACCCCACCCCCATTTGTAAAGGTCTGGTTATGCCACTGTTGTTTATACTATCAGATCAGGCACTGTAATTTTGAAGTTATTTTATTTGTAAAAATATGTGCGCAATTCACAAATACCTTGCGCGATATGGCGATGCCATTTATTTTCGTAAACGGCTGGTAAAAGATACACGTTCAATAATAATACGAACGCCATACACGTTCAATCACTCCAAACAAGACCAAATGAGCGCGTTCCTTTTTTGAGTTCAATACGCCCGTGGGATAGCTCTAGCTACCTGACAAGTCGTAGCAAGGTCGTAGGTCAAAATTGGATGTCAACGTCTGAGTGAAAACTTCTCTCGAGTAATTCGGAAGGCCCTTATATTTACATAAATTTTATCGCCCTGGAAGGACATATCAAAAAATGAATGGTACAGGTTGATGGACGAGTATCTAGAGCACACAAGTGGAGTGTTATTTGGACAATATCGTTTTTTGGTAAGTGTACAGCAGTATGAAAAGGCGTGCACTTCGCAAATTTCGACTGTTCTGGTTATATGTACATTTCCCGTTTACCAGCGGTACCAAAACCAGAGGTCAGTAGATGATAACGAGTAGTGTTAAAAGATAATGTTGACCTCTGGTTTTGGTTACCAGAACTACCGTACACCTGTGCTACGAATCCCCGCTGGTACGCTACTGGAAAGAAAACGGTTAGGAGAGAAACCGGTTGAGAAAGACATGTCTTGAGAGTGAAAGAGGGAGAGAGTGGGGGATGGAGAAAGAGGAGTGAGAGGGAGAGAAGGATGGAGAAAGAGGAATGAGAGAGAGAGAGATGGAGAAAGAGGAGTTAGAGGGGAGAGAGAGAAGGATGGAGAGAGATAGGGGAGAGAGAGGTGATCGAGAGAGAGACCGAATGAGAGAGAAAACGTAATTTGTAGAGGGGAATGTCGAAAGAGGGAGAGAAAGAGCGAGCGAGAGAGAGAGACGTGGTCGAGAGAAAAACGGAATTGAGAGAAAACGTAATTTGTTGGGGGGAAAAAAGACAGACAGAGAGAGAGGTAGTCGAGAGACGGAAGGAAAGAAACCACAGAATTAAATTATTTAATTCTGTGGAGAAAACATAATTTGTAGAGTGGAAAATGTTGAAGGATATAAAAAGAGTGAGAGGCACAGAGATGGTCACGCAGAAAAAGAGAAACAAGAGAGAGAGAAAGAATAATGGCCAGAGAGTATTGAGAGAAGGAGATGGGGGAGCTAGATGAGAGAAAAAGAAAGAAGAAAGGAATAGGAGTAACGCAGGCGGTCTATTTTTCCAGAATCATAATTGCTTCCAGTGACCTAGGCATCAAATTCTTCTTCAAATTACCATAGAGACAAAACCTATTCCCCACCTCAGGGACGAATAACGGAAGAATAGACACCCCTGATTAGTTACCAAAACAAACCGGGCAAAATGCAGAAGGAAATAACATAAAGGAAGAGGGCAGTGTTCGATTTAGAGGGGTTTTACATGCACAAATGCATGTAACATTGGCCCTGTGCATGTAAAATTTTGTCTGTGCATGTAAATTTTTGTGCAATTCAGCCTATTTTTTCAAGGAAAAGTTCTAATTGTGCATGTAACTTTAATTTCCTAAATCGGACACTGGAAGAGGGGGAGACGGGGCCGGGGGTTTAATTTGTCTTTGGGTGACGGATGGGAGAGGAAACTAGAGGGGGAAAAGTTGAGACATATAGAAAGAATGAGAGAAGGGGAGAGATGGTCATACACAAAGAGAGAGAGGGAGAGAAAAAAGAGAGTGAGGAGGAGAGATGGTTAAATTGAGAGAGACCGAATGAGAGAGAAAACACAATTTGTATAGGGGAAATGTTATGGGATATAGAGAAAAGAAAGAAAAAAGGAAGGAGGAAGCCGTGCAGAGGAGGTTCATAAACTTGAGGTTGACTGGAACTAGGAGTTTGAGGAGTTACGAAAAAAACACTGTGGCCATATAACAGGAACTAAACGGGTTAGCACACAGGGATAGGGCCTACTTTTGAGATAAAAAGTATAAACGATTACGGAATGCAATAATGACGAAAGTGGGAGTTGGAGGTGGTGCCGCCGTAGTGTCAGTGATTGCTTCCATTTCATTGATCACTCCCGCTCACTCAGCTAGCAGGAGCCCGCGCGAAGCGCCGGCCTCCCGCTAGTGCAAATTAAATCGCGGTATAGGCGTTCGCCTCCCGACCAATTGAATTACAAGTCAAATTCTTACACAAACGAACACACACTGAAAATAAAAAAATCCAAAGGCGAGCTGCAAGAATGGTTTTCAATAATTATGATTGGAGATGTAGTGTGTCTGAACTGGAGTGACGTGGGAGTCCTTAGCTACCAGGAGGAAAGCAAAAAGATTGAATATCCTGCACAAAGCCATTATGGGGCACCTAACTTGGCATACCGGTGCAAAATTACCTTCAGCCTGCTCAAAGACTAACTCGCCGCTCAAAAGCAAACAACTTCATCGAACATTACTCATGCCTTGATTGCCATAAGTTTTCTTTCATTCCTCGAACAATAAGACACTGGAATAATATACCAGAACACATATCTTCAATAACAGAACCGGACCAATTTAAATCAGCTGTGTCAAATTACTTCAAGAGCCAAGCAAGCATTGCACACACCACTTTCTGCACGGTTTGTCCCACCAAGGGATGTTGTGCAGTATCCAAGTAGAAGTAGAAGTGTAACTCGGTAGCCATGATCACAAAGTTTGTAACTTACAAATTTGTCAAAAACTTATGCAATAAAATGATAGGTTAATCGTGTCTGGGGGTCAAATATTAAAAACGTAAAAAAAAAAGGGGGCTAAAAGATCAATTTTAAACAAAATGTACATGTTCTTCTGAGACAAACTTTTCCTTTTTTGCTTGGCCAAACCTACAATCCTACACCAGCATTCTGCTAACCTGCAATCTACGGCGGTCCGGTAAGTACGTAATCCTGTTTCTAAAATTGAAAAAAAAAGTTGGCGTAAATTGAAACCAGTGTTTGAAAATTCTCAAGACTGGAAAAATATCGAAAGGCATTGTGAGGAAAATGGATGCGGCTGTAGAGATTGCATGTTCACTTTTCCGTGTCTGCAAGCTCCGAAGTACCCGACAAAAACGTTCAATTTTCTCGGTAGGTTCTATATGTTCAGACCCAATTCCAATTATGATACGTTTTCAAAATAAAACATAGTAACGGACCCTCTGATGCAAAAACATCCATAGAACCCCTTCGTTTTCCGGAGATATTTGAGATTTAGTTTCATTTACACACATTCTCTATGATGGAATGATAACGTTAATCTCTCGCGCAGTACCAATTTTGATAATATCTTTGCAGTCTGTGACACAGACTACACCATAGGAAATACTAAGATTTCAGTAGCTTCCCACAATGCATTGCTTCCAATGGATGTTTTTGTACAGGTACTGATGTGAATCGTTAGTGATGAAACATGGCTAAATTGACAGTACTGATCACAACTTGCATTTTATTTTTAAGAGTGTTTCATCTATAACGATTCACATGACTACCTGTACAAAAAACTTCCAATGGAAGCAATGCTTTGTGGGAAGCTGCTGATATCTTCTCTTGAAAATACTTACCGGACTGCTGTACCTGCAATCCTACACCTGCATGTTCATTACCTGCCATCCTACAATTGCATTCCATTATTAATTACCTGCAATCCTATACCTGCATTCTGCTTGTTTTTTGGTGTTTTTTTTGCTTAACTTTATGAGGTCACAGGTCACATACCAAGGTCAAAGGTCATATGAGGTCAAGTTGTAAGATAGGCTGGTGTAAAATTGACCTGAATTGAAAAGTTGAAGTTCAATTGGAACCCCGCATTTGTTTGAGGTCAAAGGTCACATGTCAAGATCGTATGAGGCCATCATTCACAAACCGTGACGGCAGGCAACACAAGCGGTCCAAGGACCACAATATTTTTATTGACCGTTTATAATTTACACTTTGGTTTCATCAAATTCACAGTTGTGGTTTGTGACAATATATTACACCAGACATGAGTGAAGCAAGTACTGAAAAGGTAAGTAATACAAGCGTTTTCTGTTGAGTTTAAGAAGTTACAACAAGTAAAGAATCATGCTCTGATCATGTTCCTTTAACATAACTTTTGACCTCACACAGAAAAGGTCGAGGTTAAGTTTCATGCCAGAGGTATCTGGTTAGAGTGTTCATCTCTCTCCTTAGAAGCATTGGGAACAGATTCCACCAGTGTAATTTGCTATGGCGGATCACCACTCCTCCTTCCCAGCAAGTTTGTTTGCCTTCTTGGCATAAACCATTTATTTATTTATTTTTATTTATTTACATATTTGGCTAAGAACATCAAAATTGAACAATATACAGACATATCAAGAAAAATTAAAATTAAAATTGCCTCAGTGAGCTTGCCAGGAGGAAATCAGGAGCAAGAAACCACTGTCATCCAAAGGATGTGATTCCTCTGGCAAAGCACAACACAATTGATAAAATACAAAATATTGTAAATATCGCACTGAATTTTCATTTAAAAACAAGAAATTGGACAGCCATAACTCGTTGAACAAAAAACCCAACATGTCCAATAACCCAATTACCACAAACCACCAAAAACCCATACCACATGCCACACACCAACCCACCCACCCACCAACATGCCCATTCATACTCCAGGGTGGGGACATATGGAACCACATATTTCACAAATATTTCGGGAAAATATCATAAAAATATGCCCCTCAATACCCCCAATTTTATAAATTAAAAAAAAAGAACACTTGTTGATGTTGTTGAATGAGGTTTAGTCAGTGAGATGGTTTTCTTGTTTGCATCCTAAATTCATGTAAGACATTTCCATGCTCACATTTTCACAGGTCGAAGGCTCATCAAACGATGCTGCCCAACATGGAAGCGTTGTAGCAAAACACTACAACGACCTCAAAGAGGCGGGACTTGAGGAGCGCAACAAGAGCAGAATAGTCTACCTTCGTAACTTCAACAACTGGATCAAGAGCGTGTGCCTTGCCCAGACCCTGCGTGCCATACGAGAGGAGAAGGGACAGTCACACAAGATATCGGTGCTCGATCTCTGCTGTGGCAAAGGAGGGGATCTACTGAAATGGAAGAAAGGAAACATTTCAAGATTAGTGTGTGCTGGTAAGAGGAACTTAAAGGCTGTCTCAGAGATTTCCCGATGAGGGCGCACTCATTTTTCAAACAAATCATGTTTTTTGCATATACATAATGCTTGTCCATATACTAATCATTGTGTGAAATAACTAAGCTCAAATCAAAGTCCTTATATAGAAAATCACAACTTTGTTATAAAATTCCAGATCCAGAACTTTTTTTATACAGGGTATCATATGGCATTGTTATACTGTGCATAAATGTCTACTGCATGAAAACGGAAAATCTGATTCATCTCTAACTTTGGAATTAAGCATAAAGTGACTATCTTTATTTCTAGATGACTATTTTAATTCACAAAAAAATTATATTTTGAAATCTCTGAGTCAGCCTTCAATGGTATTAGACATACAAAATAAGTGCATTGTGTATTTTCTCAATCTCATTATTTTTGGAAAAGTGGGTATAAATGTTTCTGCATTAAGTGTTATTACAAGTGTTTTGAATGCTGAAAAAAATATGTGTGCAAACAAATTAAAAGGTCAAATAAAAAGGTTTTTAAAAAATGACTGTTAAAAGCATATTAGACTTTTTAAAAAGTGTTTCAAAGCTTATGATTTTTTCCAAATCAGACATGGATTGTGCTTTTTTGTGGGGTGGGGAAGCATCATGCATGGCATCCAAAGTTGAAAAATTTTCCAGCTTGCTATATACTTGCTATCAGTGATAGACGTGTGTGCGACTGTGCGTGCACGTGTGTGCGTGCATGTGCACATGTGTGTATGTGTTGTATGTGTGTGTGTCAATTCAAAATCTGAGGGGTATTTCACAGTCTTTTACCATCAAGTTTTAAATGTCTGAAAATTCCAAATAGCTGCCATTTGACAAAAACAAATGTATGAGCCAAACATTTTTTAGTCATAGTGACCTTTGTGATTTAATTTCTTTAGGAAAATTATCTTCACTTTTCTTTAAGTTGACAAAATGTGTCTAAAAGCTTTACTGGATAAATTGTTATTACAATATATCCCTAACAAGGTTGTATACAGCAAAATACCACACTCTATAATTCTGTATTAAAGTTACAGAACCCACATTCAAATATTGTGGTATATATGGGAGAGGATCGAGGGGGAAAGCTGTGGTATATTATGGTGTATTGTATGGTAAGTGGTCCCTAGATATGACCTGCCATATGCGGGATATTAAATGGCTAAAAGTTCACAAACTAATCTGTTTTTGTGTCACCTGCCTTAAGGCAGGAAGCACTGACCTCTATACATGGATAACAGGCTCGCACGTAATTGAATAGTCGGCGATTGATACAACCGGATCTTCCC
>JAMKCH010051860.1:0-10133 GCA_023653785.1 Ophioderma brevispina | reverse complement strand
CCCGGGAAATTTGACCATTTGGATGGGAAATTTTGACGTTTCTATACAACAGAAAATAAATAAATAATGGTGTGAAATCTATGGGAAAATGTGAATATCTCTAGCAGAATGCATTTTTCCAGCCATGCTCTTTGGGTGACATCTGTGCACACCGTTTTAAGGCCAAATTTTTGGGGACCCCCTATAACCAAAGTAGACCTTGTTACATTTTGCAGTGATCTTACTCAAAAGAGTTAAAACTTTTCAATTTTGCTAGAAATAGCTTAAAAGTGAAGGCTAACATTTGCAATTGCAACGTCTGTAGAATTTCGCAAGTTACTTTTCCAAAGAAAAAATTGAACTCAGAAGGCAAAGGGAAGCACAGCAGGATCCAAGATATGAATTCCCCATTCAATCACATGTAGCAATATGTGTCCGTACAGATAGTAATGGCTAAACTGCCATTTGTCCTTACTGGAGTTGCTCGTGTCTGCATTTGTAGGGTAGGTTAGGATACCCCTTCTTGTTGCAAACATTACAAAATCTGATTTTAGATGATGTTTTTCTTTTTTGGATTTCCCAGTTTAGCAAAGCACTGCAACATTGTAAAATAAGGCAAAATACCAATTTGACAATACTTTCAACATATTGGGTATTTGGGTAAGTTTTCCCCCAGGATGACTTTGAACTTTGATTGTACCCGGTACCTAAAGGTCTGATTGTCCGAACCTAGAAAGACTATACTTTAAATCCGTATAAACAAGACCCTGACATGATTTTCATATTAACCATGTATTAATTGCTACCCCTATTACAAAACATCCTACATTTCTCAGTCAGAGTTTGGACCTAAAAAATTTCGGATTCAACATCCAAGGTTCAAAAGTAACTATATGGCCATGCGTCTTGAAGTGGGGCATGTTGCGTGTGTCTACAAATTTTAAGGTTTTTGAATTTTTTCCCAAAAAACCCACATCATTTCAACGAAACCTTTATAACTTCAAAACTCTACATGGATAGCATATGCAAAAGTAACATTTTTCTGAAGGAAATTGTCCAATCTTTTCAAAGTGATATCAAAATTGCAAGTAGGGTTGAGGTCTGGGGTTCTTAAGCAGTTATTGATCAAAAGACTCATGAGGGAAAGACAACAAAGTGTTATCCCTTCAACGGTAAGCCTCACATCAAAAACCAAAGACCCATCCAAAACAAAGGGATATTGTGTAAACTAGAGGCATTTGCCCATCTAACAAGACTACTTTGACAGGGATACCCCCTAGTATAACATTTTGTTTATGATTTGGGGCAAAGGGTAACAAAAATTGGCATGAAAAGTATGCATGTATTGCATTAAAGTCGTAAAGATTGCTTAAGACGACTTGCAAGGAGCTTCTGCTGGAAAGTACAATCAAGTATTCGCAAAGTAATCCATAAACATTCATTAAATGAAAAACATTGAATCGGTTATGACCATTGTGAAAATGTTTACTGGAATGGGACAAGTTTGAATTTACCGTGTCGTCGTGATCAAATTGGCAGGATGGCACGTTAAGCATGCAACAAGTCATATGGATTAAACTGAGGAATTACACCAGTATAATCTAACCACTGTTTAAAAAGTAAAACATTCATGATGAATTTATTTGTCAGATTTTATATGCCCAAATTAACCTAGTTTGCAGTACGGTAGGGGCTTAATGTCTCTCGTTTCAATAGCAGTTTCTCCTCATTCTTCCACTCTGGTTCTTCATGTGATTAATAGAATAATTTAATTAGTATTTAATCAAGAACATTCCTTTTGGTAATCTTACTGAATATTGGAACTCTTAAATTGTAGAGAAAAACAGGGCAACAGTGTGTTTTACTAAGAAAAAACACGACGCACCTTTTCACCTATAAAAATTTGCGAATTACCGTACATGTCCATTTCGTGGCATCCCAGTGGTCTAATTAATTAATGAGGCTCATTAAAATGTTAGGTCTACGCTAATAGGCATGAATTGAAGCGTTTATGTAATTCATTTTTAAGTTGTGATCTTATTTGAATGGTTGAAGAAAAAACATAAGGGGATTGAATAACAAAGTTTCCATATTGTAGGTTTATCGTGTCCATTGTATATTTAATCCCGACTGTTAATTAATCCAATTATAATTAGAAGTATCTCTAATTAGAGTCCCACAACACAATATTTATGGTCTCAAATTAAAAGGGCAGTTTATTAGCTTTAAATTTGATATAATATATAATTCAAAAAATTAATGATTGCTAAGATAGACTTAAGATTAAAAACTAGAATTTCGCGGGGTTCTCGGCTTTAGGCGATCGCTGATTCAACGAATATAACAGCTGTGGCCCGCCCCCCATGAACTTTTGAAACCGGAATGTTGTGGAACTTGATTCATCAACATATTGAGGGATCGCATGGTTCACATATGACAAAAGTTTGGTTCCAATGGAACTTTCAAGTTTTCAATTTAGATAAAGTTTACCTTTTTAGCCCATTTTACTTACCGCACATGACCTTTGAACCTTTCAACAGACCCTTGACCTCCTCAACATATGAGGGATCCCATTGTGCACCTATGAGAGAAGTTTGGTTCCAATGAAGTTAACTTTTCAATTGAGGTCAATTTAAAAAAAACTTAAGTTGTGACACAAACATACATGTCCCACACACAAACATTAAATGCCGATGGCAAATAGGTCTAGAAGGAGGGGGCAAAATACTTACTAATGATGCAAAATACTTAGTCACTTTGCTCGAAAGATGCCGAATCCGAATATCTCCGACGAAAGTAATTTATACATTAATTACCACCCGTAAGTATGACATACCGCCAATCCCCACCATCAGTACCACACATTCCCAACACTACCCTAAACTCATCTCTTTTCTCCCGAACGCAAACTGAGAACTCGTTTGCTCAGGGGGAGGGGAGGGTCGGGATGAAAATTAGGTAAGTATTTTCCCCCCTCCTTCAAGACATATCTGCAATAGGCATTTAATGTCGATTGCGGAGGGAAAATATTAACCATAAGATGCAAATATTACTTTAGTGCACGCTGAGTAGCACCGACCCGAGGAGGAGGGGAGCAAACAATGGTACTGAAAGCGGAATGTCATACGCCCCTGGACATAAGCGGGCCAGCCAAGAATAGTTCACTTCGGACTGATAAACACAGAATCAAATCCTAATAGCTTAGGTCCAAAAATACACTAACTACACATTCTATCTAACACCACTGCCCGAACAAGTAAGGATACAGAACGGCAGTAAGTAGCAAATCTCGATTCAGAAGCAGAGGCATGAACAATGTCCGTTGCAAATATGTCTTGATGAACATGAGGTCGGATTTTCATGGTACTAACAGAGTTGACAATTATCCTGGATAGGGAGTTGTTATTAGAATCCCCATGACAGTGGCAACCTTGCGGGTGGAGTGAGATGAAGGTGCTACCCTGATCAACAAGGCTTAGCTCTCATAATCATTTCTACTATCCGCCTGAGATAGTTGATTTATCTGCTGGATGGTATGTCTTAGATGAGGTGATTAAGGTTGCGCAGAATTTGCGCGAGCAGCAGTAGCGTTTACTAACGTACCACTTGAGGCGCCCCTCCCAGGACAACTTAATTTTTTAGGACCTGATAGAGTTGAAAAGATGAAAAGAAACAATTGGAATGCTTTTAAAGGAATCCTCACATTTTGGCCAAAACTTTGGGCGCGAATAATACAAAGTAACGCCGCGCTTGCCGGAAAACTGAACATTCCTAGTCCTAAGCATGTAACTCAGAACAGCTACGGCCTGAAGGGATGCGCTAAGAGAAAAATAGTCTCAGGGTGCGTCCGAAGGCTGACACTGCAGGGTTTTAAAAGGGTTGGTTGATTAAAGTCTCCAGCACAGAAGGCAAGTCCCAGGGAGGCCAAATTTTCCTCACAGGGGGCCTAGAAATTATTCATACATTCTATCATAAGGCAGAGAGCATTATTATTAATTAGCTAGAGACTTGTCTTTGCTACTATGAAACCTAGGCGAGATACTGTTTCCAATACAAAAATTCGTCTGGGACGATTGCTAAAGGAGATTCCGAGCCAATGGACTGGGGTGATAGGTCAAACGTCGAAAGTAATGTGAACGTGTATCCGTGACGACCGAACGTACCATTCTGGTGAAACTCTGGGAGCTGTGACGCCCGAATGCAGGCAAAGGAAGGCATACGCTTGATGGTTTATCGTGGAAACCTCAACCATTTGTTGGTGGGAATGGAAGGAATGGGAACATGTAAGTGTCATTGAGGTCTATGGATGAGGACCAGCAGTAGGGGTGCAAATTTCGGGTAGTCGCGCTTCAGGGTACCCGGAACTATTTTCGAGCGGGTCCCGTGACTCAAATTTTGGTATGTTTCTAAAAAAAACTTGGAAATGGAAGCGACAACATGTTGACATACCAGTATGAAATCATTGGATATTTATATGATCAACTGGTTCAAACTGACCTCAATTGACCACAAAAAAAAAATTCGGAAACCCTTTCCAATTATGAAATCAAATTAATTTTGCACGCCCAAAACCAATAAGAATGTTTAATTTGTGTTTTTTAAAAAAGGTGATACATGAACTACTTTGTAGCGGAACACCTAGGGTGAATGTACTAAAATAATGGGGCTTTCCACTCATAAACTGCCGCCGTATCACGTTAGCCAATCAATAAAAAATCATCGCCGATAAAAATAATAAAATACCGTTTTAACCAATCGGCAAAGTATTACCCCAGGCTGAAAAACATTGCTGTGCGCAGAATGCCCATAAAATGGCTGTGGAACCAGGAACTCGTCTTTTGCGCACCTGTACAAACCCATGGGGAAAAAGTTCTAACACACTGCTGAAGGGCGAGGGTGATATGTTACGTCCGACCTACCTAACAATTTCTTTCTCTTTTCACCTTACAAAATCAAACTCGTAGATTTTAGTAGCACGTGTATCTGTCTATCAGTACACGAATTCAGATATTTTCCAAAAAACGAAAAACCTATTTCGTAGCGTTGTGTCAAAGCCGTCAAAGCCGAATTTTCAACAGCTGCAGTTACCGCTTACACTAGTTCTAAATTTCAATAGGTTCACGTTAGTGGAGCTGAATTCCGAAATTGTCTGCGAATATCATATCATGCTCATCATTATTTTATGTGCCAAAAAGTAAAAACGTACAAGAATTCAGAGTCTGCTGCTAGAATTATTCCAATGATATATTTACTGATTGGTGACCGATTAAAATTAAAAACTAATAAGCAGGAGATGTACGATTTAATGCGGATAAAGTGAGTTGTCATCAGCTTTTAATTTTGTGACGTAAGCACCGACATGTTTCCAACGCTCGTGGAGTGAGATGTAAAAGCCTATTTTTTGTTTCATCTAAAAAACAATTAAATACCCAGCTTATGGTGAGACTATTGAGACTATCCCTAATTACGACTTATATGATGGGAAGTTAGGATGGATGGCATGGATTGAATATAAATATGGTGTTTATGTATGAAGTATCACATGAATCTTTCAATGTGTCTTCATAGCAAAATAGGGAACACGTCAGTAAGATTTACACGTGCTGTTAGAGTGATTTCCGGAAATTCGAGGATCGAGCTGGCAAATCCAGGACCCGGATTCGAATTAATCGATTCAAACTTCCCGAGCGAGGTTCAGTATGAAAGCAGTTCTAGTCCGGTGGGGCATAGTCCGGGGCTCATAGCGATAACGGAATAACGCGTGAAACTAATGTTGCGTAATAAGAGTCAACTGTCGATTGCCCGAGTTGCTCACCACTGTCCAAAACAGTGTTGATCGGCGATTGGAAACCGTGGGCTAGGTTTCATGCGAAATCGTTTGGGTTCTATATATGCATAGAAAGATTTAGAATGATATCTAAGAAGATGGGCGAAAAACCCGGCTCCAGGTTTTTTTTTTTTTTTTTTTGTTTTTTTTTTCCGATCGGGGGTACACCAATCTTGTTCGTAGGCCTAAACAGAGACAGAAAAGTGCCTGTTGTAGCCGAAACTGACCCGCCACCCGAAGTGGTACTGACGACCCATGCCGAACTATGGAGGGCAGAGGGCTAGCAACGGCCCGGCTTACCTACCCCCCCACCACCCCCCTGTCGACAAAGGAAGGGACGAAGGCTTGAGATTTTGTTGCCGACAGTCTACTTATTCAGAACGTTCCTTAGCCACGCTTTGAGACGAGGAAAAATCCTCAGTGAAAACGGATCATAATAATCGATTGGAATAGGGAGATTGAAGATCGTCTAAAAATTTCCCCTTTGAGGGGCCAGTATCGTGGGAACCCCAGAGCAATAGGACTGCTTCAATTGTAAGCCTGCTAAATCAGCCGCTAAACCACGCTGTGGCTGAATCGTATCCGGGCGATAAGCCTCCAATCCTCAGGAGGAGAGTTGGTCATTGAGGGGGGAGAGGGAATATGGGAAAGGGAAATATAAAGCGCTCTCAGGACTAGCAGCTGAACGGATATGGTACGGGGACAGTGTCCTAAGCACAAAAAGTCTAGTTTGAACAACCACTCTCCAAGTGAGCAAAATTCCATCTGTTTCTGGTTGTTAAATCTAGATTAAACATTCCCGAAACATTCCGAGTCTAAGAAAAGTGAGGCTGAAAAGTTTGGAAGGGTCTTCTGGAACTCGAAGAATATGTTGTAAAGACTGATAAACGCGAACGGAGGGGCGACGTATTTATACAATTCCTTCAAAATCATTTCTGCATCACTCATCCCATCAAACATGAAATGCCCAAGATATGAAATTCCAGTACAAATAAAAATGGATTTCACAATGAATAGATTATTAATTTGTGGATATATTAAGAAATAGTGATGAAACGAGGAACTGGTAACGGGGGCGTAACTGGTAATCTTAGACTTTCTAGCCCGATCCGTACAAACTTATGCCACAGAACCGACACATTGTACTTTGGCATCGACAGACATGGGCATTGTAGAGGAATGACTCAGCGAAAGATTGTCATAGAGAAGAGAGCATTCCTCCTAAGCTGCGGATTGCCAAGATGGGATCACAGAATCACCCCGAAGGAATCAGAAGAATCACGACCGAAGTTTGATGAAAAAAAGGGGGCAGACAAGGGATGAGAAGATGATGAAGGAACCCGACTAAGACGAGGACGCAAACCGGCTGCGACCGTCACCGGCTGCGAGCTACTTTGAATTCCGACAAAGCTGGAAGGGACTGAGGCTGTTGAAAGGAAAATATTACAGGCCAGAAATTGATTGAAAGGGGATTCCATTGAGAAGTTGGATTTTCGAAAAGTGCTCGGCTGAATCAACAAAGGGTTTGGTAAGCAAGGGGAGCCGCCGGAACGCTATTAGAACAAGCGAGGGTCGCGCTATTGTCCGACGTTACTAGGTGATAGTGTAAATAAAAGTAGGTACAATCGATCGGTATGGATCTTGTAGCGGGGGGTCACCAATGAACCGATCGGGATAACTCACTGTGAGTTACTATATGCTCACGCACAAGGGGGACACAGTTCGCGGGTTTTACATCACATAAAACTTGAAAGAACTGACCTGGTGTGCTTTGGGTACCATATATCATATCCAACAACCAGGTGTATTTCTAAATACATTGGTGAATGAAAGCTTCTAAACTGTGCTGAGATTGTATAAGCTCATAGGGAATGCCACATACCGATACGGCCTCTGCCTCAGCCGGACCCGAAGGACTTAATCGAGAAACAGACTCGTAGAGAAGTCAGTGGTGTTTGGTAATTATGGGAAATTTGTTCGAAGGAAAAAGACTCGCTAGAAGGTGTGTTCGGTAATAAATCGGGTTTGTCCGAGAAATAAAACCGTTGAGACGGTTGTGCTTGGTAAATATGGGATTTGTTCGAGAAATAGACTGTAAGAGAGGCTTGTGTTATGTATTTATAGGATTTGATCGAGAATAAATCGTTAGGAGAGCGGTTGAATTATCGGCTTTGTTCAAGAAATAAACTCGTTAGAGAGGTTGTGTTCGGGTAATGATCGGATTTGTAAGTAGACGATATTGGGACGAGACCTTCGTCTGTTACAATGCCTGTTTCGGTCTCTGATATCATTATCTGTGTCTTCGGTAGTACGATCGCCAGACCACAATCCGACACAAGCCATTGTTATTCTCATCTTGTCAATTCCGTTTTATAGTTGCCCCTTCGGGTTGAACCATCGTGGAACGACCGCCCGGCACAAGGCCTTTTTCTTGTCTTTCGATTTTATCACAGACAACTCGTGTCCGTATTCGAAAGAGTTTCGGCACCTCTTTGGTGTTGTCAGATCCGCTTTTATTTCTGCTCTCGCATGCTCTGGTGGATCTTGCCGAGCTTATAATAATACTAGGAATTTCTCTTGCTCGGTTCTTTATGTTTAGAGCTCACCATAATCAGGCGAAAAGGCGGCGGCTCTTTATCAATAACTACTGAACACAACCTAGCTATGACCCGAGTCACCGTTGATCTTTTAGTTTTCCCATCGCGGCGCGACCGGAGTCGTTCTGTCAGCTCGATCTATCGGCTGGCGTCGATACAATCGATCATGATATATTTGTCAAAAGGCTTTGTCATAATTTCCACATCAAGGGCCCATGCTCAAAAGGGGTTTGCCAGTTATCTTGAAAACAGAAAAAACCGTATTTGTATATCAGGGGTTTTCAAAAGAACACAACTTTGAACTTGGGCCTGCCTCAAGGAATCCATCTAGGGCCAAAGGGATATAAATGTATAATCATCCGTCGGAGAAATCTTGCGCAGAAAATAATGTCAGGCTTTCAATCTATGCAATTGACACAAGTCTATGTGGGTTTGACCAGAGAATCGATGGCGAGGTTTGAGGTGCCCTTAACAAACTCCAGACATGTGTACGTCAAATAAAATCATGGTTGATCACAAAACAAACTGCAGCTCACCAAGAAAAAAACCTGAGTTTTTCATTACAGCCTCGCCGAGATTTATTGCTAAATCTGTCGAGTGTCAAGTTAACTCTGGATAATGTCCCCATTAAACCGACAGTTGCTTTGAAAAAATTGCGTCCGTATTCGTGCCTGTTCTTGAACTGTTGGTAAAATTTCATATGTTGTTAAGTGTGTTAACTGTCATTACGTAATCTTTCCCGGATTTAGACGCTTCATAGACCAGGAGACTTGCAAGTTGGCTGTTCAGGCAATGTATTCTCTCGCATTGACTATGCAAACGCATTACTACTTGAGCACCGAATAGACCTTACTCGTCTGCAGCGCCTACAGAATGCGCCGCACGATTGATATTTTTTGGTTGGAGCGCGATACACACAGTGCCCCATTGTACGTCGTCTTCTTGGTACCAATCGTAAGCGCATGGACTTTAAGACTTAGGGGTCACGTATACAAATGCGTTCAATTCTCAAGCTCCGGGAATATCTA
This sequence comes from Ophioderma brevispina, assembly GCA_023653785.1. NCBI lineage: Eukaryota > Metazoa > Echinodermata > Ophiuroidea > Amphilepidida > Ophiodermatidae > Ophioderma > Ophioderma brevispina. The sequence goes on along the minus strand of JAMKCH010051860.1, from coordinate 702 downwards.
AACAATCTCATGTTTTTAAAAACCTTGAATATGCACTCGTCCGTATGACGCCACACGCCTTTCCATACCCAGAACCCGGGACACGACAGCAGATATGCGTTTAACAGCGCGTGTCAGCCTATGGACTTATCTTCCAATAAACATTCGGCAGGCCAAATCATTGGCCATTTTCAAGGGTCAATTGCCAAATCATTGTTACAAATTAATGTCTTCTTTTTGTGTTAGTTTTTGTTATTTTATATGTTCTTCCATGTAAAGCGCGTGTTGTTTGCTGGGGATATATAGCAAATGGCGTTTGTGTTGTAGTATCGTAGTATAGAGGATTTACGCGGGGGCGATTTTGAATAATAAGCCTGGAAATCTGACAGGCTTTATGCCCGTAACTTAAAAAACCGATACGGGAGCACCAATGATAAAGGATCGGTCTAACTAAATAGCAATAACAAGGGCTATGGGTGAATAAATAAGAAACGCGTATAGGTAGTATGCATAAACCTGTAAATAGAAATCAAGAAAGCAAGCTATAAGTACGTAGTATACGGTGGACTAATAGAGAGCTAAACAACATGGCCACCAATCGGCGACGATAACAATATAAACTATTACTGATTTTGGGGCGGCTTGAAAGCCCTAGAAATTAATTAAAATATAATAAATGGTCAAAGGACCATCCAAACAGCTATAGTATTAAAGAATTTAAAT
>JAMKCH010051859.1:0-12389 GCA_023653785.1 Ophioderma brevispina | reverse complement strand
TACAGATCATTGTGAGAAAGTTGTCTCTCAGCTAGCCACATAGAGGTCCCGTCGCCAAACCACCACGCACCTCTTTTGTCAGCCTTTTAGTATGAGATCATGGTTGTTCTGGTTTTTAGCGATTTTATGGCAGCACGTTCACCAGTGGTAATGTTGCAAATTTGATATGTTTGGACTTAGATAACGTTCAATGGCATCACGATTTTGTCAATTACTCTATCAAGCACTTTGTTTTTCACCACATTTATTGTCCAGTCCATTTTCATGTTGTCAATTTTTCAAAAGGGTCTTCAGCACCTTCATGAAGTGGCGTGCAGTTCTCAGTGTCATGAAAGTGAGCTTTTTTTTTTTTTTTAAGACGTAAGCGTCTGAAGAATGCATCGACATCTTTCCGAACCGTAAATTCGTCAATGTCTGTTCTAACGGCACAAATTAACCCTTTACTAAGGACAGATTTTCTCCTCATTAGATTCCAGTCAGAGGGAATAGTGACGACCGTTTTATCACCGGAAACGGCTCGGCGTTAGTCGATCAAGGAGGTGAAAGCAATCAGTTTCTGTTTGCTTGGTTTTCCATAAGGTGAATGTACAATTTGTGCGGAGATTCAAGACATGTATCAAGTCCGCGTACTTTGTGACCAGTCATGTTATCAGTTTGTTAATAACTTCGGCCTTCTGTTTTTTCATCTGTTTTTTCAAGTGATGAGTTCTGTTGACCATAGTATGTATGCAGAACGCATGATTCTTAGAACAGTTTTTTTTTCAAGTGCGTAGAGGAATCTTGCTGGTACTTCCGATCACCAGATAAGTTTGGGATGGAATTTCAACTGGAATCCTTGGGTATGCATTCCTTCGTAAAAGCACAATGCAAGAAGTTTGACTTTGCTGGAAAATCTTGTTTTTCCAAAGGTAGCCATAGCGAGATAACGTTGTGGAGTTTCACATTATTCCGCATCATTGTCGGCAAATTGTCATTTTTAAGTTCCGAGACGATTGGAAACGTATTTCTTCAGGCAAGGCAATATAATTATATATATATATATATAATATATATATATATATATTCATATAATATAATATATATATATTTTGTGTGTGTGTGTGTTGTTTGTGTGCCGTGTGTGTGTGTTGCCTATTTTTACGCTTTTGGAAGTAATACCTAGGTCTATTGGAACAATGGTCATATTTCATTTTACATTTACATGACCACTAATTACCGTGTTTTGGGACCTTTAAAAATTTGGGCATCAACAATCATCCCACCCTCCAAGTATCATTTCCAGACACCGTTTTTATCCTAGCTGTGTTTCAAGCTAGCTGTTTTGCAGTTGCACCTTCAAGTTTCATGTCCATACATCCATTTCCAATACCTTTCGCTGACGATGATACTCTACAGGTTTTTTGGCGATTAACCGGCTTTGTGGGGCGGGTATCCATTAACCAATTGAACTTTGTTTCAAATTTCGACCTATTTTTACTTCCAAAAGTGTAAAACGTTAAGGTGCTAATAAAATGAACAAATATGTTTTCTAGGTGGAACATTTTGCGTTTGACAAAAATGTATACTATGTTCTTGTGGGTTCTCGAAACGCCCAATTTTAGGTAAAATTTTGGATTTCCGCCAAAAAAATTCATGGCCGTTACCAGTTAACATCCTACTCACTTCTTTTGTGTTGCCTGCCAAGCCATGCCTGGGAATCGTTATGGCCCATAGTAATAAAACCTCTAACAGATACAATTTGCCCAGTGTGTAACATCAGGCCGACCTATTTAATACCGGGCCCTAACATGTGTACAAACATTGCTGTTAACTGTCTATAGCTCTTTTTTAGTTTTCCTCGTACTTCGCAACTGAAAAATCAGGTGGGAAACATTTTTGTATTTTTGGAATTATTGTAATACCTGGAAGAACCAAGTTAGGCATCAATTTGAAGCTCATGAAGTTTTATATCAACTTGCCAGGTACATCACTATAGACCCTTCCTTGCCAGAGATGTGTTTGGCACACGCAATTTTTTTTGTTCGAATGCTAAGTTTAAAAGTCCGTTGTCACGGGACCTAATTTTGAATGGTTCTGGTGTTGCAATTCTGAATAATGATAAAACAAATACAGAATTCACTACGTTGTACCTTTAACTGATATAGTAACATTTAAAGATAACCATTATCATGATAGATATTAGACTCTGAAAGTATTCAAAGTTGATAGGTGAAAATTTTTGTCACCGGAAGTGCGATTTTCGACAAAATTGGGCACAATTAATATTTTTAGCAAAATGGTGTATGATACAGGATTTCGATACAAATTTAGTAATCTACTAACAATTTACCAAGAAGGATAACTTAAAAATAAACATGTTATTTTTGCTCTGATATGATTTTTTCGCACTTTGGCACTAAAACCTAGATCAATTCTGAAACCATGGTAAAGGGACTCACATACCGCATCTAAGTATATTTGGAAATGTTCGTTTGGCTTTAAAGAAGAACTAGTCAATTGGAATGAAAGGTCAGAGAGAAGAAACTCAAAGAGCACTCCACCGGGAATCGAAACCTGGTCGCTTGCGCACGCGGCAAGCATGGTAACCACTACACCAAAAAGAGTCCACACAGCTGATACCACGAGTCCACACGAGTGAAAACCCTGATCTTGCGCCTGCGTTTATGCGGACTAGCCTTTTAATACTGCACCCCATTTGATAATTGAACGTATAATTCCATAGGAAGCACCCATTCGAACTGGGTACACGTAACACTATACATGTATCATATACACAATTTCTAAAACAATCATGAGTCTTGCTCCTGTGTGCATGCTTACTAGCCTTTTAAATACTGTACTGACACCTTTCAACCAATTGCCACCCCATTTGATAATTGAAAATATAGGAAGCACCGCGTTTGAAATGAGTAGCACGATACATACTTCAGAGCACATTTTCGAAAACAATCCGGAGTTTTTGCGCCTGCGAGGTATCGTTAGCCTTTTAAACACTCTGCTACCCTTTTAAGAAATGTGCACCCCATGTGATAATTTAAACTTATTATTAAATAAAAAAGCATTCGTTTGAAACGTGTTAGCCGCTACATACGTTCGATGCCCATTTCAAACACTCCGAGTTTGCACCTGCGTGTGCGTAACTCGCCGTTTAACACATCTTCACCCTTTTAAAATGTGCACCCCATGTGATAATTAAACTTATATTACATAAAGGATGCGTTTAAAAAACGGGTAGCACACACATCTTCGGCTGCACAATTCCAAAACAACCCGAGGTTGCTCCTCCTGTGTGTCTGCTTATTAGCCTTTTAAATACTGGTGCTAACCGTTTTCAAATAATGGGCCACCATTTTTATTTAACTTATTATAAATATGAAGCACCGGCGCGTGAAAGCGGGTGCACACTTCGAAAACAATCCGAGGTTTGCGCCGGCGTATATGCGTACAAGCCTTTTTAAACATTAAACACTGTGCTACTCTTGTAATAATGTTCACCCCATTTGATAATGAAGTTATTATTATTAAATAGGAAGCACCGCGTTTGCACGGGTACGTAGCAACACTCATACTTCGGATGCACTTCGAAAACAATCCTGAGTCTTTGCCTGCTTGTATGCGTACGAGCCCTCTTAATTATTGTGCTACCCTTTCAAACAAATTTTGAAAAACACCCAAATTAAAAAAAAAAAAAAAAAAAAAAAAAAAAAAAAAAAAATTTTTGATCAATTGCAAATCTAGGAAGCACCGCGTTTTGAAATGGTAGCGCACTACATACTTCGGATGCCCATTTCGACAAACATCCTTAGTCCTTGCGCCTGCGTGTAATGTGTACTCCCTTTAAATATTGTGCTACCTTTGAACAACGTCCCCCATTTGATAACTGAAATTTATATGAAACTCGCTTGTTAAAACGGGAGATGCGTATATATATCAAATAGTAAGTGGCGTCTTTGAAAGGATACCAGCTAATGTATCATATGTCACATTCCAAAAAACAATCCTGAGTCTTGCCATGTGGTGTGTGCGTACTACCTTTTTAAATACTTGTGGCTACCCCTTTCAAACAATATGCACCCATTTGCTATTGAACTTATGTGAAGCATCGCTTTTGAAAGGGGTAGCCCGCTAAAACAGATACCATATTCACAATTTCGAAAACAATCGAGTTTTTGCGCCTGCGTGTATGCGTACTAGCCCTTTAAACACTGTGCGACCCTTTTTAATGTGCACCCCATTTGATATTGAACTTATTATTAGTACTAGGAAGGCACCGTTGTTTGAAACGGTTAGCCCTACACACTCTGATGCCAAAATTCCAAAAATACGCCTGAGTCTTGCGCCTGTGTGTATGCTTATTTCTCCTGTTACTCCTGTGCTACCCTTTCAAATCATGTGCACCCCATTTGATAATTGAACTTATTATGATTAAATAGGAAGCACCGCGTTTGAACCGGGTAGCACACTACAATACTTCGGATGGACATTTTCAAAAAATAATCCTGAGTCTTGCTCCGGTGTGGATGCTTATAGCCTTTTAAATACGTGCCTACCCTTTCAAATAATGTGCACCCAATTTGATAATTGAACTTATTATTAAATAGGAAGCACCGCGTTTGAAACGGTAGCACACTACATCTTTGGATTGCACAATTCAAAAAAATCCGAGTCTTGCTCCTGTGTGGATGCTTATTAGCCTTTTAAATACTGTGCACCATTTCAAATAATGGTGCACCCCCATTTGATAATTGCAAATATCGGAACCACCACTTTGAAATGGTAGCACACTACATACTTTCAGATGCAACAATTTCAAAAACAATCCTGAGTCTTGCTCCTGTGTGTATGCTATTAGCATTTTAAATACTGTGCTACCTTTCAAATAATGGTTGCCCCCATTTTATAATTGACTCTTATTAAATAGGAAGCACCGCTTGGAAAACCGGGTAGCACACTACATACTTGGATGCACAATTCCAAAAATAATTCCGAGTCTCGCTCCCTGCTGTTGTAGGCTTATTAGCCTGTTAATACTGTTCTACCCTTTCAATATGTGCACCCCCTTTGAAAATGAACTTATTATTAAATAGGAAGCACCCGCTTTTGAAACGGGTAGCACACTACTACTTGGATGGCACAATTAAAAAAATAATCCCGAGTCTTGCTCCTGTTTGTATCCTTACTAGCCTTTTAAATAGTGGCCACCCTTTCAATCGATGTGCACCCCATTTGATACTTGAACTTTTAGGAACATCGCTTGTGAAAAGTGTAGCACGCTACATCTATCATATTCACATTTCGAAAACAATCCGAAGTTTTGCGCCTGCGAATATGCGTACTAGCCTTTGACATTTAAACACTGTACTACCCTTTTAATAATGTGCCCCCCATTTGATAATTTGCCAATTTATTATTATTAAATGACTCATCCGCTTTGAAACGTTGTATCCACACTACATACGTCGGATGCACATTCCAAAAATAATCCTGAGTTCTTGCGTCTGGGTGTATGCGTACTAGCCTTTTAACACTGTGCTACCCTTTTAAAAAAGTGCACCCCCATTTGAATATTTGAACTTATAGGAAGCATCGCTTGTGAACAGGGTACATGCGCATAAACAAATCCCATTTCCCAAAACAATCCGAGTTTTTGCGCCTGCGTGTGTTGTGTACTAGACCTTGTTAAACACTGTGGCTGCCCTTTTTTAGAATGTCACCCCATTTGATAAGTGAACTTATTATTATTAAATAGGAAACACCGCGTTTGAAACGGTAGCACACACTTCGGATGCACAATTCCAAAACTAATCCTGATTCTTGATCCTCCTGTTGTATGCTTATTAGCCTTTTAAATACTGTGCTACCCTGTCAAATAATGTGCACCCCAATTGATAATTAAAATATAGGAAAGGCACGGCGTTTGAAACGGGTAGCACACTACATACTCCCCCTCTGGAGGCACAATTCGAAAATAATCCTGAGTCTGCTCCTGTGTGTATGCTTATTAAGCCTTTTAAATACTGTGCTACCTTTCAAACAATGTGCACCCCATTTGATAATTGAAAATATCGGAAGCACCGCAGTTTTGAAATGGTAGCCTCACTACATCCTTTGGATGCACAATTCCAAAAAACAATCCTGAGTCTTTGCTCCTTTGTGTATGCTTATTAGCCTTTTAAATACTGTGCTAACCTTTCAAATATGTGGCACCCCATTTGATATCAACGTATTATTAAATAGAAGCACCGCTTTTGAAACTGGTAAGCACCCTACATACCCTCGGATGCACAATTCCAAAATATCCTGAGTCTTGCCCTGCTGTGTTTATCTTATTAGCCTTTTAAATACTGTGCTACCCTTTCAAATAATGGCACCCCATTTGATAATGAACTTATTACATTAATAGGAAGCACCGCGTTTTAAACGGTATCACACTACATACTTTGGATGCACAATTCCAAACATAGCCTGAGTCTTGCTCCTGTGTGTATGCTTATTAAGCCTTTTAAATACTGTGCACACTTTCAAACAATGTGCACCCCATTTGATAATTGAAATAGAGGAAGGCACGCGCGTTTGAAATGGGTAGCTCACTACCTACTTTGGATGCACAATTCCAAAAAACAATCCTGAGTCTGCTCCCTTGTGTATGCTTAGCTAGCCTTTTAAATTCTGTGCTACCCTTTCAAACGTTGTGCACCCCATTTGATAAGTGAACTTTTAGGAATGCATCGGCTTGTGAAAAGGGTAGCGCTCTACTTATAATCTATTCCCATTTCGAAAACAATCCAAGTGTATGTGTACTGCCTTTTTAAACATTTAACACTGTGCGACCCTTTTAAATAATGTGCACCCCATTTGATAATTGAACTTATTTTATTAAATAGGAAAACCGCGTTGAAACGGGTAGCACACTCCCTAATTCCAAAAATAATCCGACCTCGCGCCTGAGTGTATGCGTACTAGCCTTAAACACTGTGCTACCCTCTTAAACAAGTGCACCCCCATTTGATAATTGAATCTTTTAGAAGCAATCGCTTTTGAAAAGGTAGCCACTCAAACTGTCATGGCACATTTTCGAAAACAATCCGGAGTCTTGTGCCTGCTGTATAAGGACTAGGCCTTCAAACACTTCTACCCTTTTGAACGAATGTTCACCCCATTTGGATAATTGCGCTTATTATCAATAGGAGCACCCATTTGAAATGGGTAGCACGCTACATAACACATTTTATATACTTTCCAAAAAACAATCGTGACTCTGTGCCAGTGCCACCCTTAAAACAAGTGCACCCCCATTTGAAGAATGAACTTATATGAAGCATCGCTTTTGAAAAGGGTGCCCGCTACATATATCACATTTCTAAAACAACATCCTGATGTCCCTGAGAGATATGGTCCAAGTTATGGCCTGACCGTAAAGTGTTGAGTATATACACATTTTTTTGCGGAAGCGTGGATGATAAGGGTGTGTAGAATTAAAATCTGCGGGTGCTTCTTGGGCCCGTTTTGGAATCCAATATGGCGTTGTCAGATGATAATTATCTATCGCTCCTATATTCAAACTATGGAATTACTAGATATACTATTGGACCCAATGAACAAGTGCATGGCACTTGTCACATTGATCATACTTCAAATTCAAAATGGAAGCATATCAATAATGTTGAAATAATGCCTTATAACACAACTCCCTGGCGATAAAAAATAAACAAAGTACTGGATATATTTTTACACAATAAATGTATTTCTGATACTGTTTAAAGGTTGTAACTGACGTCAACACTATGGCAGCCAAAAAACGTGAATATCTTAAAAAATACTTGATACGAATTTCTAAATATTACCTTCAAGTATATTAGTGTGTCAATGAAACACTTACAAATGTAGTCTATGATCATAACCAAGTGAAACCAGGTAATCACGATAATAAGAAGTGGGGTCAATTATAAATTGAGTGCAATGTATTAAAAAAAATGTAAATAATTCCTATGGTATTTTGAACACTTGCACCATATTAGTTTTATTTTCGATTTGGGCGGCACTTAAAACAAATTGAAATGTATGTTGTACTTGGTTGGATCAAAGGTACGTTTCGAATGTTATTGACACATTGATTTCGTTTGAAGGCTTTAATACTTATAAATTGTGTCAAGTATTTTTGAAGATAGTTCACGTTTTACACTTAAATCAATATGAAATCACCGTCGGCGCTTGAAATGGGTAGCACGCTATATATCTCAATTCAGATGCACCATTACAAAAAAAATCCCGATTTTGTTCATCTGGGTGTGTGCGTACTACTTTTAAACACGTTGTTGTTCCCTTTTAAACATGTGACCCCATTTAATATAGGTTTTCCTGCAGTTATGTTCGCACTTGTGTAATTGATTTATAAAACAGACAAAATTTTTTTTCTGAATTTTAATTTTTTTTTTTTTTTTTTAATTTTTTTTTTTGTTTTTTTTTTTTTTATTTTAGATTTTCGTCCTAAAAATGTGGATCGCGAGAACGGCAAAACTTTTCAGTAACTGATTTTCATTTTTTGTGTATTTTAAATTTCAACTGTGTGTCGTTGATATTCCGTCAATTATCCTTGAACAATCCGTCCCGCGTGGCTATGACGACGGAATAGAGAGCAAATTTTATTCTTTTTATAATTGATTTTAAGAGTATTGTCTTTCTATTCGTCGGGTAAGCATTAAATGACATAACTTGGTTATTTCATGTTTGGTTCTCACCTTGTAGGCCATGTCCAATTAATAAATCATGTAAAAAGCACCTCTACTAAGAAAAGGGTGCGGGTGGGGTTGCGCTATGGCTTATTTTTTAAATAATCTATCTATGTGGGTGGTATTAAAGGGAAATACCGCCGATTGATTAAACGGGTTAAGCCAAAATAGTCAAATGCATAAAAATTCAAACGTTAAAAAAAGTTCAACCAAAAGGAATAAACATACTATTTGTTCAAAGATTCCCGATTGCAATTTGTTTTATATTGAATTGCGACAATGGTTATATATATTCCTATTTACCAATTGGTAATTCACTTTTTGCGTAATTTTCAGGCGAAAAACCTCAAAAAAGAAAGGCAGAAATTAGCACACGTTTTGTAAGTATACATTGGAGGAAACCACATTTCAGAATCATCCCCAAAAGAATCATATTTAATGTTAATAAAATAGGCCTGCGCACTTGACTAAATTGAAACGAAAATAATGATATCATGAAAAATGACGAAATTGCTTTTTTAATACGCCGGTCTTGATATTCACGGACGAATTCGACAAGCAATTGGATGGACGAAATCAATACACAAAGTTGAAATACATGATACCAAAATTCATATCAGTTATCGCGAAAAATTAAATTGGATTTTTGTTGTTTCCGGGATTCAATTTTTTCGGACGACATTCCACCTTGTCTGTTTTATTAAAATCATTAAAAAGTGCAAATAACTGGGAAAACCTATCATTCAGCTTCTGCTGGCAATTTTAAATTTCGTCTTCAGACATTAAAATAATGTAGTACACATACTAAATTTTGACAATTGTGTAATTGTTGTGCATGTATGCTGTACATGATAGCATACAGATATGCTCTCTTTTCAAAAATGGCATATCCTTTGCAAATTTGTGTTTTCCTTTTAAAACAATTGCACTCATTGCACCGCATGGTTGTAAGCGCAGCCGCAGCACATTCAGCTTTCAACAACAATTCCGAGTCATGTGTCTGTATGTATATGTGTGCTACTCTTTTATACAAGGCGACACCCCATTTGATAAGTCAGCTATTAAATAGGAAGCACCGAGTTTGAAAGGGTAGGCACGCTAGCTTTTCTTAAAACAACCTAGTCTTGTGTATGAGTAAGTTTGTCTGATGTCCTTTAAAAGTGTGCACCCCATGTGATAATTAAACTTATTATAGGTGTTCCACTTTATTTCCCTTCCCAATTCTCGCATTATTAATTGATTTTATAAAACAAATCTAATAATTTGAAATATGCCTTATAACAGCAATACTGCGATAAAAAATAAACAGGAAGTCATTGATTTATATTGTTAAACACAATAAATGTAGTTATGAAGACTTTAAGTTGTAACAGGACGTCAATCAATATGGCGCCAAAAACGTGAATATCTCAAAAAATACTTGATACGAATTCTAAATATTACCTTAAGATCAGTTATTGTGTCAATGAAACAATTACAAATGTAGCTATGATCATAACAAAGTGATCAGGTACTCCCGATAAATAAAGTGGGTCAAATTATAAAATTGAGTGCAATATATGAAAAAATGTAAATATCCTATGGTATTTTGAAAACTTCGCACCACCTTTATGTTTCTCGCCGATTCCATTTTTAGGACGAATTTCAATTGGTGTTTATTAAATCAATTAAACAAGTGCGAAATTAAATTGGAAAACCTATAATTGAGCTTCTGCTGCATTTTAAAATTTTCGTCTTCAGACAATAAAATAATGTAGTACAATACATCAATTTGGACAAGTGTGTAATGTGCATGTATGCTGTACATGATAGCATACACGATATGCTCTCTTTTCAAAATGGCATTATCCTTTGGCAATGTTGTGTTTTTCTTTTAAACAATGGTGGCACTCCTTTCACCGCATTTGTAAAGCGCAGCACTCAGCACATGTCCACTTCAACAACAATTCCGATTCATGTGTCCCTGTATGTATAGTGTGGCTAATCTTTATACAATGCGCACCCCATTTGAAAGTCACTTATGTACATTGTTGTAAAGCGCCGCACGCATCACATATCACTTTCACAACAATTCCGAGTCATGTGTCTGTATTATATGTGGTGCTACTCTTTTATAGCAATTCGCACCCCATTTGATAATTCAGCTTAGTAAATAGGAAGCACCGATTGAAAGGGGTGGAGCCGCTGCTTTTCTAACCAACCCCTAGTCTTGTGTCTGATGTAAGTTTGTCTGATGTATCCTTTTAAACAGTGTGCACCCCATTTGATAATTAAGCTTATTATCAAATAGTTATCATCGCGTTTGAAAGAGGTAGCCAGGCTGTATACATCACATGCACATTTCTAAAACATTTCTATTTCTGAGCCAATATCCTCATTTATGTGTGTTATTGTTTTTTCATCCTATTTGATAAATGAGCTTATAGGAAGGGCCGCTTTTTAAAAGAGTAGCACTACTTTTAAATTTTATCATTATAGGCCTGGGAAACTGGACAAAGTTTTATAGTATTTTGTTGTATTTCAAAAAAACTATCATTTTTACAGTATTTTGGACCATATCACCAAATTCGAATAAGATTTAAACTATATACGTCTAACATGAATGTGCTGGTGTGTACACTGACCAACAAAAATTACCCGACTGTGTGACATTACCTACTGTTGACCTTGCAGGGCCAGGGCAAAACGTAATGACTTCCCGTAGCGATATGCAACGCGGTTGACAAACCAACAAGTGTGTGTCCTTGTAGTGTCATCAATATATAAAGCTGATTGGTTGGTTGATAAAAGCTATTCCAAATATGGAAATTGAATTTGATTTTTGGCGCGGCTAACGGCCAAAGAGAGCGGACATATCTGGGGAAGGTGAGGCTATAGGCCCATCGTTAGGCATTTATGTTTTTTTAACTTCTATGCTTAACTTTTTTTTATATATTTGTTAGTTAGACTTTCAAACTATTCATAATTTTAAAACATGGTGTTTTTTAAAGAAACCTTCCATGGGAAAATTGTATTCTCTTAAATGTGTCTCTTAAAATAAAAACAATTTATTATTTATTTATTTGCTTATTTGGCATTCAATACGTTTTGACGTCACAAAAGTATTCTACATGGAACATTGGACGTCAATATAGAGTTTAACCCTGCCCTAATAAATTGCTCTCGACTTCCATGCCCACACCCGCAGTCAGCTGGAAATCAGACAAACAATATGTTTTCTGCATAAATATCATACACAAAGATAATGGAAAAATATCTTTAGAATTCCCAGCATAACAAACCCAATGAAAGCATAATCTTAATCCTTATTATGTCTAATACACAATTACTTGAATATTTTGTAATGAAAAATTAATCTGTGCAGAAAAAAAGAAACGATAAAGACGAGACAAGATATCGAATTCGGTTCAGCTCTTACATTTTACCTTTACCTCGTAATACCTTTTAACGCTGAATGTTTAACAAATATTCAAACTGTTTTAATATTTTGGGAATCTGAACTGCGTAAACGAACATCGAACTCAAAATTACCCCGCAGATTGCATTGAAAAACTGTAGGTGTGTACCCACGTGAGTTTAATTGTGTGTGAAGTATTGCAATAGTGCTGGACATGCGCATTGTCAATTTTGGTGACAGCCACGTCGCCGCGGGGCTGTCGT
>JAMKCH010051858.1:0-10777 GCA_023653785.1 Ophioderma brevispina | reverse complement strand
GTGATTCGTAAATGTGATTCCGTAAATGTTGAAATGCAAAGATTGATAATGACTCATCTGACATTGGCCGAAATTTCAGTATGACTCCGTTGTACTAGCTATAACTTTTGCAAAATCACAAACTTGGATTTAAGAGATATGGCAATTACATAGACTTAAAACCATTCCCTGACTTTGGTTTGGTACTTGAAGGACCCTTATTCCCTGATGGTCAGGGACCCTGACTGACTGTTCCCTTTTCCCAGGAAACACAAAACGTTTTCAAAAAAAGTTTCGAATTGGTTTGAAAATGGTTTTGCGTTTGAAACGTTTAAAAACGTGTTTTAAAACGATTCCGAAAACAATCCGGTACCGATCTTAGGGGGAATATGTTTGCTGAACGTTACAAAACCGTTTTTTCAACGTTTGCCTACATTCATTGATAAAATTTATATTTTTAGTTTTTTTGTTTTTTTGACTTTCTTATTTGGAATATTTTTCGAGATTTTTTTTTCAAGGTCAACATATCGTATTTATTCATTCACGGCGTCATCGGAATCACCACCGCGTCGCCTGCTGAAGTGCCGCTGCAGGTCGTTATTGTCATCGTCATTACAATTGCCATCGTTGTCGTTGTTCCCTGCGAAAGTGATTATTTCACATCAAAACAAACACACAATTCTCATGTATAGGCATGCAGTACAAAAGGTACAGATAATGAACACAGTTCACCGATCCGAGGATAGACGGAGTCGTATTTCGTCACGTAACGAAATGGAATAACGGAATTCCTTGACCCCGGGTCCTTGACAAGCTAGCTCTAGCTTTTAGAATTTGAAGTTCGCATCGCAAGTGAAATGAAATGGCTTTCATTTCGGTTTTCAATTTCCACCCTGTTCCTGGAAAGTTGAAATTATACCTAACCCAAACAGGTAAGTACACAGTTTTAAATCATTGATTTACAGAATTAATTCACCCGTATATAGTCCTTACCGGGAGTCTGTATTGCAACAGAAACGCCAACTCAACCAGCTACGTACACCGTCCGTACGTGCGTGTCAGCTATCAGTATGAGGCTGTAGGTAACTGTTGTTGTTCTGACCCCGGGTTTTAAGTCATGATAGCTAATTTTTTTCCAAAAAAAATTAACGTTTTCGTTCCATATAAACTTTGATGCAATAGGCCTATGTAGATTTAAAAAAATAATCATAATAGTGGACTCTAATCCATTCTTTTGATTTAGACTAAGACTGAGATCATACTGCACTTTCTTTCAGAGTTACATTCGACGTAATTGTAATCAAACAAAGATATTCGATATTTTTTAAAGCACCGTATCATCTCTGGCTTCCATGGAATAAAATTTAGTAAAAAGATCAGTTGAGAAAAACCTAAGGTGCATTGTAGAGAATAAACAAAATATATTGGAAAACAGAAATCGGTGTACACATCCAACCAGAAATTATATTTACATTAAAGGCAGTGAGTTAATATTTCTAAAATTTGCCCCAACAAATTGAAGTTAACGTACAAGACACCAACGGGAGGCCTACTACTACTAGCTAGTACTTATAAATAAATAAATAAACTAAAAAATACCATAGAAAAAAGTTCTTGGTTTAATGTGGAATTTTAATGGTTATCACGCATACCCTATAGAGCCCAGTATAAAAATTACTGCATGTTTCCAAATAATTGCGTAATATTATTGTGATTTATGGTCTAGTATACTCGACACACATCTGGGCAAAACCTTGTGTAAAGTTTTAATGTGATATTCTGGAATGTGATGATACTTCTGTTAATTAGTGATAATTGAATGTATTTCAGAAATCGTTTGTTATATATGAAAGATAATGGAATCTGAATAGTCGATTATCCTAAGATGTCTTGCACATTTAAAATCAAGTACCTTGTTTCGGAACTCATGGCCTAATAATTTTATAGTCTATGCTGTAGAAAACTCAGTAGAGGTGATCAAAGCAATGCTGGAACAAAAATCCGGACTATTGAGATCAGTTGATAGTATGAGATTTATATTTTAAACTACAAATCCCTCTGCAATTGCCCTATTCAAAAATTATAGTCACCCAATTTGTTCAGTACAGCGTATTTGTAGTGACCATGTCTATGACCCCTGCTACAAGCCAGGGACAGGATAAAGTTTAAGCACACCATAGGGACAAAGTGTTGTGGTGTCATATGGCCGTTAATGGGAATTCCATTACATTTAGTCTGAGTATTTTTAAGTCAATGTGTGTGCTACATGCTCAATTCCAGTCTTAAAGCGATGGTAAACAAAATGGTAGTATACGAAATTGATTCGCTAAGTTAACGCTATATAGTAGAAGTTGTTTTGACACAGTACTCTGTAATCTGGAACTTTATAACTGATGGGAGTCTTAAATGGTTCCACGACCTTACGTTTTAAGTGAGCAGTAATTTGCAGAAAGCAGAAAATTGCAGAGTACCAGTGTTAGTGAGTTGTAATCAGAGTATACCTTCATATATGCCTGAACAATTATAGGTTGCCAATGCGTCACGTGGCAGACGTGCGTGCGCGCGCGCGCGCGCGGTTGTGTGGGGGGGGTTGTGTGTGTGTGTGGGGGGGTGTTGACGTGTGTTTTGCGAAACATGTCTTGGGTTAAAAAGTCTATAAGAAGTCTCTTGTTCAAGATAACCGTCTTTGAATTACAATATCATCCAACAAAGAAAAAAAATGGATATTTTATTAATTTATGGCCGCGAATTAAAAAACAAAACTGACCTAGGTTGTAATTATTGTCTTAATTATTATAGCATTTAAAATAAATGATTTTAAAATTTAGTTCTGATGAAATTTTGCATGAATGATAAAAAACCTAACAAAAAGGATTAAAATAATGGGAGATAAAATTTCTGGGGAGCAGGAGTAACTGCCGAGTAGGTGATGATTTTTTTTCTGCTAAGGCCTACACGTGCTGCATGCGGTACAAAAATCTTTTTTTGTTGAGGTACAATTGGATTGGAAACATTTAACAATATGGACAGCATTTTAATATGCCGTTTTGTAGCCTTTTACAGTATTTCCGGTAAAGTTTCGCGTAATGTTTTTACAAAGTAACAATTATAATTCGTTCCAAAACTTTATAGTAAAAATAGCATCTAAAATAATAAAACTATGGAAAAAATCTGAAAAGTCTACCTGTTCTATTATATCAAAGCAGATTATGTAGTTTTCTTATATTATAGTTTGTTAGATTCTCTGGCTAAAATTATGAAAAAGAAACGAAATCGATCTTAGCTGTCACTCAAAAAACCATCTGTCTAAAAAAAACAACCGCACTAGGGCAAATATTTATCTTCAATGTCAAAGCTATTCCTGGCCCAATGACCATGGTTTAGGGGTCAAAGGTCAAAATACTTGATTGTGTGACTTATGCATTACCCTGACTTGAGGAATTTAACAAAAGAATTGGTAGAGAGTCATTCTGGGTCATCTGTGAATTCTTCCCCGCCTAACTTATACGTGCTCTTGCAAAAGCACCAAGTCTAGTTCTTCTTTGTTTTGTACCTTGCTTCAACGGCTTATATCTCTGTCTGCCTGATTTTGACCTTATTGCACCACCAAATGACCCGCTGACATCAGCCCCAACCTGTCCAATGACCTTTGACCCTGTTTTGGGGATCTCGGGTCACAGGGGTCAAAAGTGTATTTTCTTAAACTGTAATCTCCTCCTAGAGTTTACATTGCATGAAACCGTGACCCTGCATATGAAGCACTTGGTACCGTCACAAACGTATGGTCGAGAGGTCATTTGGGGTCATTAAGGTTGATGACTTTAGGTCTTAATGTAAAAATCTTTTAAAAATCTTCAAAATACTATCTGCTATAATCAACGTGCATGTCAACGTGACCATACATACGAACAGCTTAAGACCATTCACAAACGTTGTGGCTCGGATATTTGGGGGTCAAAGGTCATTAAGGGGGACTTCGTCAAAAACCAAATATTCAAAAATTTTGATCTCAAATGTAAACATAGTATAGTGACTTAACCTTCCAGATATGCTTTAGTGTTACCTGATGTATGCAAGGTATTTTTATTTTGGGGTCAAAGGTCCTTTTACATGTCATTTCCTGTGAAGCTAACAACTTCAAGAATTTTTATCTCCAGAACTAACAGAGGAGAATTTTTTAGTTACATTTAGGTTTTTTAAATCGGGATCAAAAGTCATTAGGGGTCAAAGAGTCATTTGGCCCAAAAATTCTAAAAAATAGACTAATTGCCAATAAGGGCATATTTAAACTCATAAATTCTCCTTGTGCCACAAATCACTTGCAATGATCACCAGAATTGGTCCAGAATAACTACTATCCTAGGGCCCGTATATGGTGTTCACGGTTTAAGGTCAAAGGTCACATAGGAGGCCGATTAAAGGGCATTCCATTTTGAAATCTGAAAATCCTTAATACACATATCACTGCTATAAGGACAGACTTGGTCAGAAGAGGCTGACCCAACCTATAGGTGTGGAAACAGATTAGGTTCAAAGGTCACGGGTAGCGGCAGTGGATCACCAATGATATATTCGTAGCTTTCTAAGCACAACTTTTCTCTAGTTGATTCCTGTAATATCTATATGCGTACAAAATTCCGACTTGAGATAAAAAAAGTCTTTCCCTGAATGTCCCAAATTTATAAGCGTCACTATTGTGCACCATACCTGTACAGTATGACCGTAAAACACACAAATTTTTCTTTACAAATATTTTTATTATATTTCTTGTACTGGTGTAAACCACAATCAGCTGTTGACTATAATTTTGAGCTTCATCGCTGTAATGTTTATTTGCTGGAGACGGTATGACAAATTTCCCAATTCTTATTTTTTCACTATTTGGTGTTTTTTGCTCCTACATTAAAGTATTATACATTATAGAGTTTGTACATTCTTCGCTCTCCCTTAACGGAAGTCTCTGAGAATATTTTTAAAATCAAAGAACCAAAGTTTTTGGCTGATATCTGTTCACACTTACATTTAAGAAACAATTAAACAATTTTATTGTGGACGTTGCCTAAACCGTTTACTGTACAAATGACATGTACTTGGCAACACCCGCAAAAATATCAACATACAATAAGTGTTTTAAAAAAGTTTGATGTAAACAAAAAGGCGCTTGAATTTTCCGTCCCTTTGCCCAATTTTCGCGTGTTTTGAAAACAATTTTTGGCCCCTAATTTGCAGCCCAAATAACAATTTTATTTTTTATTACTGATTTGGGGTTGCATTATGACCCTCCACACGCGGTATAAATTTCTGCAAAAATTCTTCGGGAAAGTGCACTAACGGAGTGAAAGCCCTTGTTACTTAAGTGTTAAACCTGGTCCCCTATTGAAAAAGTGACACACATTTGAGAATACTAACTACCCAGCAGTGGCCTATAGGGTCTATACTAATAACCCAAATTAAACCTTTTTCTTCTGGCATAGGGGATGAACGAACTCCTTAAAATAGCCCCTATGATATTCCTGCTCCTGCTCTAGATTACGAATGACTCTTTTGCAGTACAGTACAACTTGTTACTTTGAATATTTAGCAAATGTCTCATACATTAAAAATGTCCAACGGGAGCTAAGTTGAACAGCTATGTGGTAACTTACATGTGGTAAAATCATGTTTAGTCGCAAGTCTCATAAAAATTAGAAATGGTAAAGAAGGAAAATAACAAAGTGTCTGGTTGTATAAGTAATTAACAACAGTAGCTCAACTTATACCTGTGATGTGACCCCCCCCAAAAACCCCCCCCCCCCTAATCCCAATTGGGTGAGAACTTATCTGTAAAAAATTTATGGTAAAAATCGATACGATAAGGGATTCGCCATTAATTTTAGGAGGATCCATGGAAGGTTGGGCTAGGTATTCCGTCCGTCTTCGGCCCCCAGGAAATTCGTTTTAACTTCCTCAAGTATAACCTTCGTTTTAGAGGTATGGCGCTTGCGCAGTGACTTGGTTGCGTGCCAAAACATGTTTCTCATTTTTAAGCTGCTAGTTCTGCTTCTGATAGGCCTACTGCCTCTGTTTGTAGTAAAGAAGTTTTGTATGATTTTTAACCGGGGAATTTTTATCGGGCCGTGGGTCATCGAGATTTGGGTAAAACGCTTTTCAGAATGAGTAAATACCATCCATGATTGTTTAACAATTGTTTTTTAACCCTAAAAGAGACAGGCTTTTTCTGGACCCATCTCAACACCCGCCGGGGGATGGGGGATTCCACCCCCCCATAATCTTGGGAACGGATTGATGAACTGTCGTAATATATTTGGTACCAATGGATAGCTATGAGTCTCCGATCCATTCATTAAAAAAGTACAAACCTACCTTTTATGACGTCACAGTGACGTCAACGTGGCGTCCATCAAAAATTCGAATCTAAAAAAACCCGCAAAATCATGGTTTTTCGCAATTGTTTCAAGGAAAAGTTGGATTTTTTGGCCATGATATGGGTGTTTAAGTATGCGCACACATGCTCTTAATACAAATAAATAAGATACAAACTAGTGAACTGTATCCTACCACAAAAAAAATGATTTCTGCTGTTCCGTGTAATGTCAATGGAAAATAGTTTTTCTTCGCACGCAATGTGCGATTAGTAATGCAGCATAATAAACCGTAGGTCCAATTTTGTTAAAAGTGGACTTAAATCGAGAACAAGTTTCAAAGAAAAAAAAGTTCATGAGTTGGATTATATTGAGGATACCTT
This sequence comes from Ophioderma brevispina, assembly GCA_023653785.1. Lineage (NCBI taxonomy): Eukaryota > Metazoa > Echinodermata > Ophiuroidea > Amphilepidida > Ophiodermatidae > Ophioderma > Ophioderma brevispina. Next base: position 4,053 of record JAMKCH010051858.1, on the reverse strand, counting down.
TGACAAGAGCAGGATTTTTCAAAGAAATTGCATCTTCTCTTGTTAAAGGTCTTAAGTGGGATCATAGGGTACATGGCCTAAAAGAAAATGATCATAAATCAAAATCCACTATAATAAATTTAGTCACTTTCTTCCACATATTTTTGCAATTTCACGACAGTACAATTTGTACCTGATTTTTTAATTAAACAATTTTTCCTGCTTACTAAATGGAAGGGCTTTTAAGCTGAACTCCAGGGATAAACAAAATGGCCTAAAATTTCACATGGTAGCTTTTAAATAAAGTGTTTAATTCTTTAGAAAAATGATTTTATCTGTGCTTGATGTTGTTGTGCTTGTTCAAGCAATTGATCCTTTTTGTGCATGGATTCAAGCATTTGGGTTTAGGATTTACTCAGATGGTGCTGGCTAGGGAAATTTAGCTGAAAACAAATCACCTAATAAAAAAACATCCTTTTGGAAAAAAAAACACACCCGAGGCAATACAGAATATGGCAAGTTAAACCACAAGAAGAAAATCTGTGGGAAAACAGCAAATACATTACCAAGTTCATTGCCAGACAGCACTCAAGAGTGTGTTCACAAATAGTCCATCAGTGTTTAAAATACAGTGCATTCCCATTTCCCATGCAGTGCACTTTTAGACATGTATGCACACTTGGTTAACTGTGCCAGTGACTGTCATACTTTCATTAATCAGACACACTCTTTAATCCTCATCTTACTTAAAGAACTTAGAATTTATCTTTTACTCACCGGTTGATAGTTGAGATCATTAGCTTCCAGGAACTTTTGCAATTTGAGAGGCACTGTCATTGAGGCAACGATTATCGAACAAGTCCATCTCTTGGGCAAGTAAACCAAGCGACGCAAATCTTCTCTGAACATAACAGTGGAATGAAACATTGAAATGGCATGGTATCTAAAACTAAAATGCAAGAACCAACATTAGAGTTGTATGCATGCATATAGCAAAAACAAGCTACAGAGACCTCCTGGTGAATCTCCTGGATACCTTTTCTAAGCACCTAAGTTGTCCTTCGTTTCCAGGCAATGGAGCCTTCTTGGATAATGAAGAAAGTCTCCAGGAGGAATATAATTTATATCTTTTCCTGGAGATGACCAGGCACGCAAGTGTTGAAAACAAAAACCCATGTGTGCTTGGTGGATCTCCAAACCGGACAACCCCCATAGTAACGCCGCTCTACCAATTAAGCCTAACAAACCAGGGATGGCAGAGGAGCGATAGATAATATCTACAGGTGTTAGGTCCGAAGGTGTCCAGCGCCTTTCTAGCGGAGAGCATCAGAACAGTATATTACTACGTAGTTTGTTTTGAAATTTTAAACTACTTAGTTTCAGAGACAAGGAGATATTTTTTGATTAATTCTTTTCTTGGAAATGGCCTGCGCACAAAAAAGGGTTAATAAAAAAAACTTGCTTGACTCTCTCTACCCAGTGCCAAAAATGGGGAGCTGTTAGGAATAGTGTCCAAGAATTGAGCACCGTCCAAAGGTATGAGCATGCCTTGGGATTTGTAAGGCAGCTGACATATTCTAGTAAATTGTCGTACCAAGGAAGCTAGTGCTGGAGTGCCCATCTCTCTTTCCTTAGCGTTTAAGCCAGACTCCTCCGTATTATATTCCGACATATCTAGTGGCAGCGGAATAAATGTAAAGCAGGATGTTGAGACACGTGAAAAGCGCTATAGAAATGTCGACATATTTAATGGCTTTGATGGTTGTCAGGATTATCAGCCGAGTAGGCTCCTTACATGGCCCACTTTGAGGGCTGGGGGCAGATTGGGATCCAGTCAGGGATTTTCACTCTTACTCTTATTGAAAACTGGCTGCGATGGGCATGTTGACAGTTATGAATCTCCAGACTGTACAGGACATGGGGAGTCTGGTGGAGGATGTGCTATAGCTCCCTCTCATGGGGGAATCTCTTGCGCATCGCCTTTTCACATATACTTTGGTGTTTGTTTTTCCTTTTTTTGGGGGGGGGGGATAAACCTTCCACAGCTATCCTGGAAAACTGTGTGGGGCAGTGTCAAATGAAATCCATGTATGGCACCGGGCCATGCATTGCATGTAAAACAAATGTGATACTATACAAGTATTCTTTATTTTGACTGTCAAGGCATTCATATATGTTGTTAAAGAAAGGGTTCGTTCAAGGTCCACACACAATGAAATTATGATTACATCTTCATAGAAAGCTGGTAAACCTCAGAAATGAACAAAATTACAGTTTCGATTTTAGCTGTCTTCATAAAGCAGTAAAGGCTTAAAAACTGCCAAGATTATGTACTTTCATATGACCAAAATCCACTAAAATCAGCCCGGTTATAATGGATGACGGAGTGTGATGAAGACCGACACATCATCACATGTTCAGGCAAGAAATTGTAAACAACCTTTACAGCTTGATCATGATGTTAGTGTTGACACGGCATTCTGTATTCTCATTGTATTTGCAAATAAGAAGCGATTGAAGATGAGAAGTTGTTGTTGGTTACTTGGTGTATGCGCCTGAGGATTAACTAATATTTTGAAAAGACCTAGAATTCACTTATACAAGGGAGGTTCAAACCCGCGCCGCAGCGAGTTTATTGTGTGCTACAAAGCTCATGAATGGCAGTGGGTATTTTTACACGAGATCATATGTCAATTGGACCCCCAAGAGGAATTCCAGGCCCCCTATCGCAACGTATTTTGGGTGATTTGTACCCTAAACAAGTATTTTGGTTTAATTTTACTACCTAAACAAGTAATTTGCATTAACTGGTAAAAAATGAATCACCCCCCATAAAGGAAGTTACACAACAATTATGAACCTACCCCACCTGCTTTCTATTACTAAAATTAACCTTGTGTAAATGTTGGAAATGGGCAACTTTTACGAGATACATAAAAGCAAAACCTGTTTGGTTAAACCACTTTTCGTTTGTGGTTATTTTGCGTATGAAGATGGGTAGCCATTAAGCCATTTTGGTATATGAAGGGTATGTGGGTAATTACGGTTATGTACCTGCCACAGCTACAGACGGCGACGCTTATGTTGATTGGTCAAAATAGGTATCAGATGGGACACACACACCGTCCGAAAATTGTCACCGCTCTTCAAAGTCCAGTCCACAGGCGACACTTAAAAGTGAGCACCCCCATTGCTACATACAATGAGGTATTAATCAACACGCACCTGTCAGAACAATACCTTTAAACCTGGTATATAGAAAACAACAAAGGCAGTGGTATGCGGGTACTGACCATGGCCTTTTTAACATTGGTAAAAAGGCCTGCCAGGTGCACAACAATTTTAGCAGTAATCAAACCCTGCATCTGTCAGACACAATACCTTTAACCGATCTATAGTAAACACACGGCAAATGGTATGCGGGTTAATTGACAATGGTCTTTTTAACATCTGCTGAACGCATGCAACAGTGCAAAACAATGAATGCTAACAAGTCAGTCAAAATAATGTATAGTAACTTTTCCTGGAATTTGCACACTATGTAAATTGTTTTCAAGTGTTAGTTATTGTAGTTGTGGGATCATTTTAGTATTGCTTTAATAGTTTCTTGCCGAACTCAGGCGCTAAATGTGTACCAGAACCATGAATTATTTCCTGAAACATTACAGAAAAGTACACTAAACCGACTCGGTACCAAATTCTGTCACCATAAAATAAATCTATTACAAACCCGCCGCAATTCCAGCTTATCAATGGGAATTTCCGTCTTAGGGAGGGGTCATATTTACGGACGGGGGGGGGGGGTGGAGGATTGTTGGGGGACCGACAAGTTTTTGTAAGAGAGGGGGGAACATGAAATTTTCAATCAACGAGAGTGGGGGGGGGGAACATGAACTTTAAATGGGGAAATCAGCATGATCCAAGGGGGGGGGGGGACGTGAAAATTTTTGAACAGAGCAAGGGGGGGGGAAATGCGAAAATTTTTGCAAAAAAAAAAAAGTTGAAATCCTCATTCCCCCCTGGCATAATAATGACCTCTCCCTTACCTGTCTCTTCTTTGCCTCATGTCTCTCT